>CAUYPK010057094.1:0-31971 GCA_963574355.1 Loris lydekkerianus | reverse complement strand
CCCTCTCCTCACTCCCGTGCCACAGAATCAGCACTGACCAGCAGCAGTCCAGGCCCTGTCCATGCCTCTCAAGAAAACACCCACGAATCTGGACTCCTGGGGGACAGGCCTCTAAACCTCAGAGTGAGAATGGAGGGGAGTGCTGGGAGCTCAGAATTGCAGGTAGAGAATATATACAGTTTTACACAGTTTTATGCCTGGCAGGAGAGTACCATGGCACCCTAGTAGGGGAAGTAGGTCCAGTTTTTAGAGGGTTTCTCCCATGAAGTATAATGGGGGGAGTTTTGAACTCTGCTCATTTGTTTATGGGGTACTCTGAGCTGTTCTCATGGTGGAGGGGACTCCCGTCCACTTGTTGATGGATTTTGTACCTTTTGTTTGTATCCTCGGGGTTGTAGCTCACCTCAGTGGGGTTGATGTGAATTCTTCAACCTTCTTTCTTGGTGCAGGTCTAATCCGCCAGGTTACTTGCTAAATTTCTGTCCTTTAACTCTTCTTCTGGATGGGAGCCTTTGTGGAAAGCTGACTTCAGTCAGCCATCTTGTCTGTGCTCTACTTTTTAAAAATAAATTACCAAACTATAAATGCCACACAATATCCTCACATAATTAATATTCATTTTTAAAAATGTTAGAACATAAAGATACCACTGAATGTGTAAGAAAGATTGCCACTGTTGAATATTATTGCACTAGTCTAGAAGATTTGACCTACAAAAAGTTTGTTTAGTAAGCCTCTACTTCATTGATCTTAGCATGGTTATTGTTTTTCAAGTTCCATTATATAACAAGCAAAGGAGAAATAGTAATAGTCAAAGTTAGGCCTATTTCATTACAGGGAATAAATAAAGATTAATTACTGTCAGTATTTTATGTTCTTGGATCAAAGTAACATATCAACAAGTGTGCATTTTCTAGAATGTAATTTTTTTACTTTAATTTGTGTATTTTGATATGTTTAATACTAGTATTTGAAATCATAACGAAAGTCCTCCCTTCAGGTACATAAATTTTAATAAATACTTATGGAATTTTATTATTCATGGCAGTCAAAATAAGAGACGAATTGACTTTTTATGTTTTGAATTTTTTGTCAATTCTGGCTATATTTTTCTTTCTGTTCTGCTTTTGCTCTTTCTTTCTTATTTTGAATAATTGTAAAACTACAGAAAATTTTAGAGAATAATGTAACAAGCACTCTGTATTATTAATAGTTAGTGTTGCTGTGTAACATGCCAGCTCAACATTTAGTTGCTGAAGATGTTAATCATTTTTCATGTCTCACAATTGCAGGGCTTACAGGGGAAGTTATGCTGATCTGGGCTGGGCTTCCTCATGCCTCTGTGGTCAGCTGGTGGATCCTGGCAGCAGGGGCAGGAGATAGCTCATCTGTGATGGCTGCAGCTAGAATGACTCAGCTTTGCTCCACAGAGCCTCCTCATTCTCCAGAAAATTAATTCAGAGTTGTTTACGTGGCAGACACAGGGGTCTGAAAGAGAGAGGGCTTAAGTGTGCAAAGTTCTTGAGATCTAGTCCCAGAGCTACCACATTAGTGGGCCATTTGCTTTCCTTCCACTAAAATGTATCACAAAACTAGCCCTGTTCAAAGAGTTCAGAACTAGATTCCACCTCTCTATGGAAGGAGGTATGAAGTGGTATTGTAGAAGGTGTGGGATTAATAATGCAACTAAACTGCCAAACAATATCTCTGACCTCCTGGGAATGACACTTACTATTAACATTTTATCATATTATTCTTAGCTAAAATGTAAATGAAATATTAAAGAAAAATGTGAAAACATCTAGATCTCTTTTACAAGCTCCATTCATCTTCCTTACCAGGGCAATCACAATCACGAATTTTGTGTGAGTCTAGTCCATAAACATGTGCACACACATAATTGTGGCTTTAAAATATTTGGCAAATACTTTAGCATTCCTCTTATCAAGAGGTAGTGTTAATAGCTCTTACACCTGAATATAGACTGACCTTAGTAAATTACCACTAACAATTAGAGTGCTGTGAAAGGGACCCTGTGTGGCTTCCAATTCCATGCTATTACAAGGGATATAGTGTCTTTTTGTGTCCTCCCTTCTGGGACACACAGCTCAGCAGCTCTGAGCCAACGTGTAAAGAAATACAGTTGAATCCACCATTCTGAAAAGCCCATATGGAGTCACTGCAAAAGGATAAAGAGATGCTCAATGACTCCAGCTCTTTCAGTCCCTATGTGCCAGATAGAAAGTGATCAAGCCTTTGTATGATTTCAGTTTCTAGCTTGGAAGCCACCCTAACTGATGCAGAGCAGAGAAGAACAGAGCAGAGCAGAGCAGAGCAGAAATGAGATATTCCCATTAAGTTCTGTGCAACTTGTGGTTTGTGAACTATATTTGTACCTCGAGTTGCCATAACCAAATTCCATAGATTGGATGGCTTTAATAATAGAAATTAATTTTCTTACTGCTCTGGAGGCTGGTAATCTTACTGCACCCAGATCAGGGTGCCAGCCTGGTTGGCTGCTAATGAGGGCTTTCTTCTTGGCTTACAGACAGCATCCTTCTCTCTGCATCTTTGCATGGCAGAGGGAAAGAGCAAACTTCCTAGAATTTTCTCTTATAAGGACACTAACACTATCTGGTCGGTACTCCACCCTATGACCTCACTTAACCCTAATTACTCCTATATTCCAAATATAACCACATTGAGGATTAGGGCTTCAGTATATGAATTTTGAGTATTCAATACATAACATGTTCAATACACAACATGAAAAAATAATTTATGTTTGTATTTTAAGTCACCTAAGTTTTGGAGTGGCTTGTTCTGCAGCAATAAATAATGGGAATATGATCATGATACTATACTGTTTTATTATATATATTTATGTCAATGGTATTATGCTTAACATTCTATTTTTTTTTTTTTTTGACTTAAAGTGCTCTTGAATTACATCCATGCTGCAATTTGAAGGTTAAATTATTCATTTTAATTGATGTAGTCTAATACTATATTTTATGTATAAAGTCCCTTAATCATGAGCTTTTGGGTTGTTTTTAGTTTTGTTACAATTGCAAATAATGCCACAGTAAACATGGTTAATATTTTAATCTCTTGGGCAAGCACAAACTTTTTCTAAATTATGTTCATCGAATCATAAGATATGCATACATTTTTATGGATGTGCATGCTTTTAATTTTACTTGTGTGGCTAAATTACTCCTTAGATCCCCATCACCTTCTTTTTGGTCATCCCATTAACATTGTACAGAGACTCCAGAATTTCTATGGTTTCACTGACACTTAAGAGCTATAGGTATTTGAATTGTTGTCAGACTGATACCATTAGTATTGAGTTAAGTTAATTTCTATTTCTTTTATAGTTTGCGAACTTAAGTGTCTTTGAAAAATATTTTCTTGGCTATTTGTGTATACCTTTCTCTATATTGGAATAGATATACATTATTATTCGATTAGGCTTGGTCTTTTTCTATTTATTTTTATGAGCTCTTTACATTTCCTTATTACATACAAGGTCAGACAATTAAGTTCGTGAACTCACCTTACATAAAGTGCTACATACCTCACTGCTGAGTATCACGATAGTCACCTTTGAGGTACTCCCCTTGAGAAGCTATGCACTGATCCCAGTGCCTAGTCTACTCTTCAAAGCAATTTTGGAATTCTTTCTCTGGAATGGCTGTCAGAGCTGTCATCCTACAAGGTCTGACAAATAAGTTCATGAACTCATCCTAGAAAATGTGCTTTGAAGGGTGGACTAGGTGCTGGCATTGGTGCATAGCTTCCCAAAGGGAGTACTTTGAAGGTGATTGTAGTGATATTCAGCAATGAGGTGCATAGCACTTTTCTATGATGTATAGTTATATATGTATAAGTGTATGTGTATATAAGTATATGTATATATTGCACGTACATATATATAAAACTTTATTTTAAAAATCAAAGCCTTTGTGTTCTTTTTTAAGAAATCCTTCCCTATTCTTACTTCATAAAGATATTATTGGCCTTGGTCTTTAATGGAGAAGTGGAATAATGTTCCTGGTATTTTTAGAGTTACAGTTTCAATAAATTCATAATTTCTACTTATTAATAAAAAAATGTCAGATTACAAATTTCACATATTTTCTGATTCTGATAGTCAGGGCAGTATAGGGATTTATGAAATGTAGACAAGTAACTGGAAAAAGGAATTGGAGCTTCCAGAACTGTCAATGATATTTGTTTGCAGGGAAATAGTTCAGTGAAAAGTTTTACTTCAATGGAATCTTTGAGATGGCATGAAGTTAAAAGTTCTATCGTTCTGAACTGTCTGCATGTTATACAGGATGTACCAAGCCATTGGCATTAATTTTACCATTATTGCCAATTGTATAGTTTTTTGTTTGTTTGTTTTTGGCTGGGGCTGTGTTTGAACCTTCCACCTCTGGCATATGGGGCTGGCGCCTTACTCCCTTGTGCCACAGGCACTGCCCCCAATTGTATAGTTTTTTAGTTGGTAGCTGCAAGAAATTTAAAGGCTGTATGTGAAAATTTTAGGAAGAAATATGGGTTTTTAAATGGGTGTTAGAGGAAAGGAGAATAAGAAACTTATAGAAGGCCGGGTGCAGTGGCTCATGCCTATAATCCCAGCAAATAGCCAGGCTTTGTGGCAGCCACCTGTGATACCAGTTACTTGGGAGACTCAGCTCAAGAGTCTGAGGTTGCTGTAAGCTATGATGCCACAGCACTCTACCAAATATGACAAAGTGAGATTCTGTCTCAAAAAAAAAAAAAAAAAAGAAAGAAAGAAAGAAAAGAAAAAGAAAGAAAGAAACTTCAGAGAAAGAGTATGTCTTTCTCTTAGTCCCTGAGGTTTATTTATCTTTCTTTCAAAAGGCTGATGACATACATGTTTCATAGAACCTGTGTTCCAGGTTCATAAAAGCGCATGTGTTGTGGAAAGTGTGAACACAGCTGTCATTATGTAATTTGGTCACACAAATGCAATATAGCTATCATGCATCCTGTCTTTCACCTGCTTGTTAGTAGAGACTAATAAATGAATCCTTCATAGCCAGGGAGAGGAGTGATAGCAAGAAAGTAATATTGCTATCTTTATTTTTTCCTTTTTATCTGCCATTGTTGCCATGCTTATGTCAGAGCACATTGTTTAAGGCCACAGCTCCAATAACCCTGGGGTGAGACAGGTGAGAAGGAGGTACATTCTCCAGGATGTGGCTTCATCTTGTCTGAGAGGAGTCTGATGCAGCTGATGGCAGGCATGCTGTTCTCCTGTCAGTGCTTTTCAACATTTATAGATGCCTCAGGGCCCCAAGCTGTGTGCATGGGTGTCTATCACAAAGCATGAAGTTTCTTTTGGGGTTGCCATTGTGGTGTTTTGAAAGGCACAGTAGAATGCAAATGCAAAGACCCAGTCTATATTACCACCTTGTCAGAAATAGCTTTGAATTTTTATAGAATTATTATGCCTTGCAAATATCTCTATCTCAAGGAAATGGTTACCGAGACACATCATAATTACCTATGCTACTCGCTATCTCCTTCCTTAGAATGTGATATTCTCAAGCAGAGAATATGTCTTCCTACCTTTCTGCCCCACTACTGAGCACAGGGCATGTCTGTTGGAAACATCTGTTAAGAAAAGTAGCGTGTCTACTCCAGATCTTGGTGTCTTCTAGAATTGGGGGATTGGAATCCAGTAACTATAGGTCTTTCTATGATTCCATGACACTTCTGTGGCTGTATTTAGGCTTAAAGTGGCTAAGCGTCCACCCATCTGCCCACTCCAAAAGCCACAGGGATGCCCATTTCATACCATAAGAGAGAATATAACAAGACCATGGTGTCTGCGCAGGGAGGGACACTTTGAGAGGTGGTGAAAGAGACAATTTAGAAGGTGCCTTCTGTCTGTATGGACATTGTATCCAGTGGTAGAAAATGTTGTTCTAGGATGATGTGCTGGATACAGCAAGTATTTTATAAAGTCCATATTAAAGAAAGGTCCATTGCTTTTGTGTCCAGTGGTAGAAAATGTTGTTCTAGGGTGATGTGATGGATACAGCAAGTATTTTATAAAGTCCATATTAAAGAAAGGTCCATTGCTTTAATATTCTATATCACATACAACTAATTTGTGTTAGAAAATTAGAAATATTAGTGGCTCAACCCCAGCAACAAAGTAGATAAAGTATCCACACTTACGTCCTGAACTCTTGACAATTGAAGACAAATACTGATCATTTCCACTGCAATGAATACAAACCCAAGAAAGCCATTTTTCCAGTGCCAAGTGTTAGGCACAGAAGGGAATCAGTAGATGACCCTGGATAATGTTTCTAAACTATCTGTACCTCATTAGGATTACCTAAGGAGATTTGCTAATTTCCTTGTGTGAAAGTATTGTTAATGCCAACACACATTATTTTTTATTTACATTGTACACACAAGCACAGGCACAAACTATAGTAAGTATCTGTGCTTAAGATAACTAACTTAGCTGCAGAATGGTGTTCATGTCCATGTGTATGAGCTCAGTTCAGATAGTTTCATCTGCAAATTTAAGTCAAGATTCTGGTGTTCAAGAACCTTTCTGCTGGATGTGACACATGTTTTATGTGGAAACCAGTTTTCTTTAGAGGAACTGTTCCGGTCGAGTGGGATTTCAGATACTCCAATAAACTCAGCAAGGCAAGAATTTCAGTAGAAAGCTGCAGTGGAAAACACTCAGCAATGGGGAAGAAATGAGGTTACTACTAGAGAAAAGTACTATATAAGACCAGTTGTCAGTGACAGTAAAGCCATATGGAGATGAAACCTAACTTGAAAATTAGGTGCAAAGAGGATGGATATAGTTCATGAATCACAGGTGGAAAATGAAAGTTAATAATAGCTCTAGTAAGTGTATGCTTAGAATGGTTCTAATAATTGAATTTACAATCTTATGATGATTCTAACCCAAGTGCTGAGCTTCAGAAAGAGTGACATCATTGTTGAACAATTTTTATGCTAGACCCAAGCAATGAAATATACTTTAAAATATCTACTTTCTTTTTCCTTTTATTCAAATAATAAAGAAAATTAAATTGTCACATTGCATTTCCATAAATGTATAATGCATTTTGGATAAATGTACAAGATTTTATCTTAACTTGCTTAAATTAGGAGTCAACCCAAACTCTGCCTGCATAAAAGACTCATCATTTCTTGATGTGCTTCTGGCCTAGAGCAAAGAGTGGTCCTTGGTCAAAGAGGTCCTCATGCAAACCCAGTGGTTGTAATTTCTAGGAACCACTGGTAGATGCCTCCTATCAGTAGTTTTGTTTTGTAATGGGTGCTGTGGGAAGTTTGCCCACAATATAATGCAAACAACCAAAGCATGCATATCATATTTCTAAAATGGATCAGTTGGTTTTCATTTAAACCTCGACTTTTCAGAAAACGAGTTTCTAATAGTGGTTGTTGTGCATGTGTGTCTAATAAATAGATTATTAAATTCAGTAGTTTAGCTAATTTCTTTCAAAGTCTAACAAAATTCTGATTAAAAATTAAAACTTTTAAAAGCAGAAGAAATTGAAAATCCAGCTGTAAACATGAACATTTTCTTCACAAGACTGGCAAATGTAGAAAATTTCCTAGATATCCAGTCTTGAAGTTTCATTATGCACGAGGCTAACCTTTAATGTTTGAAGTCGACAGGATCTTCCTAACAGGTAAAAATGCAAGTTACTTCTCTGTGGAAGAAAAAAAAAATATTTGTTTCAAGAAAGTAAAATAAAATGATAGTGAAAAGTTAGTCCTGAAATGTTTGGTTTGTATCCAGGCTACTTCATAGAGGTGACATCTTATTGGTGCAAACTTTCCAGGATTGTCTCATTATTCCAAACCCTCCTTTTGATACTGTCACAGTTAGTAACGAAAATTTCAAAAAATTCACCTGGACCTGAGCACAGATTACTCACTTTCCCCTCACCAGATGGTAGTATATATGAGAGCACATTTTGTCTGATATTCCCTGACCCACAGTACCTAACCTGGGGCCTCATCCTGATTTGACATCTACTGATTGTCTCCAAGTTATTTCAATACAGGATCAAGTTTTCCAGAGAAAAGTACTCTAGCTCATGACAGATTTTTGGCACTTCCATAGTTCCTGACAAACACAAAGCCTTGCACATACTAGGTATCATATCAGTTTTGAAACAATAAATAAAAGAACAAGTCTGATAGCACAAAAAATACATATCCTAACTGGGGCAATGGTGTGTTAAAAAAGGAATATTAATTGAGTGCCTGATGCAAGCAGGCAGTGACTGCTCAATCTACTTAACTTACTCAAGGCTCCACTGTAAGTTCTGCTGACCTTAGTCAACCATGGAAGTATTGAAGTTTAACTCAGAACAGTGAAGGTCTAACACTCTCCAGAGATCAATGCAAGAAAGGGCATGAAATGGGATTCTTGATCAATGGGCATTGAAGAAAGGAGTAAAGAAATTTGAAAACTCTGTTTTGGAGTATCTTAACTACAAATTTATACTACTAGCAATGTTTTAGTTGTTAATTTAAGCTGTCTTAGTTTGGTTCCATGACAAATAGATTCTAAGATTAATATTTGTTTGCTAAAGTTGACTGGGGACACCTTCAGGATCAGCACTTGTGAGTGACTACAATAAACAGGGTTAGGCAGAGGGAAAATTTATCTGAGATGCAGTTTTGTATAATAGTTTCTCTAGAATTTTTATTTTTATAAGTTTACTATAAAGAAATAACCAAATACACAGGCAAAGATATACTCTAATAGTCACCAAAACATGGATTATAACAATGCACACTATAACAAATTAAATGTCCAAAAATAGGGTACCGGTTAAATAAATCACAGTAAGACCATTTAAAAGAATACTATGCAGCTTTTTAGCATAGTGCTATAATATTATAGTTTTAAAATAGAAAAATAGTTAGGATAGTCACTTTATACACACAGGGTGATTCCATCATCTTATTCTTAAAAATTATACACAGAAGGCAAGAGGCCAAGAAAAACTTTAATACCACTGGATGATAAAGTTGCAGGTAATTTTCTACAATAAACATATATTACTTTTGTCACAAAAATAAATGTAATCTAGAAACAAAAATTACTGATGATGCAACTATTTAATTAAACAGGTTAGGAAAAGGTGTTTGGGTGCCAGCATGCTGCCCCAAATTGTCCCCACTTCACATCAATGTCTATCAGCCTTTGGTGCAGGAAGGAGCTAAGTTTGGTGAGAGGGCAAAAGAGGGATGCAGGTGGCAGCCAATTGACTACATTGGCTGTGAACCCTGCACAGCCTAGGAATGATCAGCTCTAAATACCTGGTGTTCTGCCTCTTTTATTCATTCATCAAGGTTCAGCTTAAGTTTTATATCTCAACTTTTCCATTCCCCACTGATTGCTTGATCCTTCAAACAGCTGACAGTGTTAATATTTTCATTACTATCCAATTTAATTCTTTCATTTAGTTCCAAATATACAGTTTTTATACTATGTAGTTTTTTTTACTGTCCAATATAGATCTTAAAATATGTTTACCTTTCCTGACCATATTTTAAGCTTCTTGATGTAATTCGGTCACAGCCTAGAGCATAACAGTTTAGTTGGTTGAACATGCAGGCTTACCTTGGTATGAAATAAAATACACGGTAAGGCTGGACACTGTGCCTTAAATCTATACTCCTAGCACTTTTGGGGGCCAAGGCAGGAGGATTGCTTGAGGATAGAAGCTCAAGATCAGCTGACACAATGTAGATAGACTCCATCTCTATAAAAATTTTTTTTTTTTAAATTAGCCAAGCATGGTGGTACGTGGCTGGGAGACAGAGGTGGGAGGATCAATTGAGTCCAGCAGTTTGAGGTTGCAATGAGTTTTGATGATGTCACTGCCCTAGAACCCAGACAACAGATTGAGACCCTGTCTCAAAAATAAGTAAATAAAATACAGCTGACTGCAAACATGTACCTAATTAAGTATAGGTGGACCTCAAGATTTAAAAAACACACACCAAATTCTTCACGTGTATATCTCTTTTGTAAGATACATACAGGCATGTATATGTACACACACACACACATTTGGAATATACACAGTCACTATTCTTTTTGTCAGAATATGTCAAGTTGGTAAGGTTCTGGATATGAGTCATAGAAACTCAGTTTGAATCTCATCTCTGTCTCTTATAGCTGTATGAGTGCAAGCCTCAGTCTCTGCATCTGGAAAATGGGAATAATAAAAGATATCCCAGAAGTTGCCCCTAAAGTCACTGGGAAAATAGGACATTGTAGCTAAATGCACCTTTACTTATAAGATATTTATTACAAAATTTTACAAAAAGGCGGCTAACACTTAGAGAAAATTTTGTAAATATTTTATAAAATTTGTAATAAATATTTTGTAAATATAGATATATTTAACTACAATTTCTCATTTTCCCTATGTATGGCAACTTTAGGGGTGACTTTTGGGACATGCTGCATGTTATCTTCCTCATAAAGTTGAATTAATACGTGATATAGTTCAGGCTGAGCCCTGAGGTGCATCAAAACTAGGTGATTTAATTATGTGATCAAATCTTCAACACTTAAGTTAAATTCTCTTCCAATTCAAGTCATAGTTGTTAAGGTAGTTGTTAGGAAACCCAAAATCAAATCATAACCTGACAACTAAAAGCCCCAATTCAGTCATTGCTAGAGCTTTTTTGTTTCAGGAATTGTTTCACAGTTGAGTTGTTGGTTTTTATCCCGACTCAATCTGTACACATTATTAAATCTGGAAGGAGTGAGCTTGTGACACATCTGGCGAGAGGAAGGAGGCCAAACTCTAATTCTTTATGCCTACCCTGCTCATGAAGCTCTCCAGCACGGGCAGCAATGTTGTTCTTGCTCCTAATACGGAGCCAGGTGCGCCATACTTGTGGGTGACTGTGAAGCAGCTGTCATTTCCAATCCCCAAGGTGGGCAGAGCAACAGTTATTATATGTATTTGGGGCAAATTTTCCCTCGTCCTGGCCCTGTGGTCGGTTTTGACTCCAATATTCCATTCTCCTGATGGGCGAGTAATCTCTCATTGACATCTGCAGGCATTGTACTGAGAGAGCAGAATATTAACAATGACATTCTCCATGTGGACCTGAAAAGAAGGCTTTTTGCCTGTAATTTGTGAAGTTTTTGTGAAGCTCTTTGGGATCCTCCTGGATAAAGAACCTTCAATAAACCTCACTTATTATAATGATGACTGCTGGCAGAATCGAAGTTACATGTGTGTATTGGGCGAACAATGTGTCTTCTTTGTACTCACATAAACTTCCATTTATCTATACAAATATCTCTGAAAAGAGCAAAGCTGAAACGTCTCCTCTCCAGCTGGGGTGCCGTTCTGTTGTTGCAGCACAGTAAATTGGGTCACCGTCCAACTTGGCATCCAGCACCTGCTCGGCCACAGAATGGGGAAACGAGAGCTTCTGTAGAGACAGTGGCAAAGGAGGACAGCCACCAACAGCTACGAAGGAGTCCGGGAGAGCCGATCATTCCAATTGCTGCCTTTGTTGCTCTTGTCTGGAAGGAAAGACATTACTAAAAGGAAAATTGTTCTTTTAACTCTGACTTTTGAACTCTTTCTGTGCTCTCTGAGGACAGTGATTTTAAAAGGTTAGATTTTTGCCTGTGTGTGCCAATTTGCAGAAGAAAGTGTCTCTAATGCACAGGAATACTGAGAACCACAGACTTTCCTGGAGACTAAATATGGCAGTTTGAAATTGATTAGAAAGGATTTGATGATTGAATAAATGGAGTTGTGGGTGTAACTGAGTGAGAGCTAGACCTGGAGTCAGACCTTAGATCTTAAACCCAACACAACACTGACTTGCTGTATCACCCTGCCTCAGTTTCCTCCTCTTTGCAACAGAGTTAGTATGAAGGTGAAATGAGCAGAGTGCCTGCAATATATTGAGTAACAATTAAATATTCATTAAGTCCAAAGAGTAACTTTGTGAGGAAAGGCTTGCATAGTCAGCATAGGCAAGATTTCTCTGTGGTAATATACAATCCCTGAATGTCAGTGGCTGAAACAGCAAAGGTTTCCTTTATTTGTGTAGTTCCCACTTTGGGGTCCGGGTCCACTGGAAGCCACCATCTGAAAATCATGGCAGCAAAAAGGAAAGCTCTGTAGGGATTTGTAGCTGCAATTATATTATCATTTCTGAAACAACACACATCCTTTCTGCTTAGAATTCACTGACCAGAATTAGTCACGTGGTTCCTCCCAGTCACTAATAATTCAATGCATGAATTATTGCTTTTGTCCCAAACATGAGAACCCAGAATATTTGTCATGTAGCACTAATGATTTTTGCAGTGTCTTCTGAATAGGCTATGTTAAGATATGTCTACTCCATGTATCAAAGTGCTTCTGTGCATGTTCTTACCTCTTCACTATAATATACAAGCATACTTGTTTTGTCCTTTTTTTTCAGATGGAATGCAAGAAAAAATTTTACTTTCATAGGCTAGAACCATTATGCTTCATTTTTAATTCACCCTGGGCAGTGACAAGGCAGGCAATGATGCCTTGTGTCACCTTTCTTTGTGGTCCTAGAAAGTTGTAAGGGAAGATGGAGCATGAGAAGAAGATGAGGGTTGGGGAGGGAAAGGTCTCTGAGATTGTCATGGAAGGTCATTGATTTTATTGGAGATGATTACTCTGAAATAATTGCACAACATTGGCCAGTTCCAAAGTTGTGCTAAAAGAGGGAGGTACTAGTTTTGACCTTTCTTTTGTATACTTGAGAAAATACACTCCATAAAAACCAGAAAGTTTTTGAATTTGTATACTTGATATTTTTTTCAAATAACTCCTTTTGGGATCTTTATTTCCCTTGGTTATTGACCATATGTTCATGTATATATGTGCCCTTAGGAATTTGAAGAAGGACCAAAGGAATCTGAGTTCTTATTTATGTAGCAGAAGCTGTTAATTACCTCCCAGTATCCATGTTTCCTTTTAACGTGTATGATAGAATTGCCACAACCCTATCCTGGCTTAGCTGGAGACTAAAACCTGGTTTATTCTGACAGATGTACATGCTCCCTCACAAAGTTGCTTTCTGGATATTAATAACATCTAATGACTACCAATGACTGCCAGTCTTTCAGTCAGCTAGGTAAGATGGCACGTCCCAAGCTACAACTGATGGAATTGAGCAGAAACCATGGGTACAACTTCTACGTCACATTGTTAACAAGAAAGCTACTTTCCATCTACTTCCTTTTTCGGCCTTGCTGACTTGGAAAAGGTGACAACTTTCTGAAGAAGTCACTGTAGACCCAAGGATAGAGTCCACTTGTTGGGGATGATTCAGTTCCTATCTTAAAACTACTATGTAAGAAAGAAATAAGCCAACTGCATTCATTAAGCCATTTTATGTTGAGATTTCTTTATTATAATAGCTTAGCCTGTACCTACTCACCCTCAGTATTAGATATCCTTTTTCTAGGCTTAGTTTTATTTTTAACACTATGCTTTAATTAATCCCTTCTTTTCTTAAGAGTGGAGGACATGAGGGAAGCTTATCCTTTGCTAATTGTGAGATTTGGGGCCGGCCTTGTTTATACCTTCTTGAATTTCTACTCTCCTAAATTCATCAGGCAACACTAGACACAGGGTCTTTGAATTCCAGACAGCACCTAGAATTTGTTCTTCCAAACCAATAGTCTACCATATATACGTGTTATGAGGCCTATTTTATGCATCTAGGGAAATTTATTTTACCTTATATAAAACCAAACTCTGTATGATTAACATTCCAAAATATAGTAAAAAGACTCCGTGTGTTTTGAGAAGAATTCTGGAGGCATATTGAGGTCCCATTGATCTTTTCACAGTCTTATTTGTTCCACTTCATAGTTGAATGTAACCCAGAGTAAAGGTCTACATTTTTAGAAAATGTGTTTTGGTATATTCTCAAGGCAGATGGACCTTTCCTAAAGAGATGATGCCCTGCTGGGTAGGTAGGTTTTGGATCATGGAGAGAGAAAATGGTCTGCAGCTAGAAAAAGGTCAGGTACAGTAGGCCTTCTTTGGGTGGAAGACTGGGAATTTTACCTTTCCTCTTGGTTATAGGATGGTTCATTTAGTGTCTTGAAATGGAGTGGATCAGTGGGCTATTTTTCTACCTTTCTTTTCCAAACTCATTTTCTAATGGGCAAAACAGACCCAATCAGAATTTCACTCCCCATCACTACACACAGCATCCATTTCCTTAGTAAAATGATAGAAAATTTGGCTAGTTCCCTATTCTTTCCGCAGAAGGTCAGGCCAGGATCTGTTGACAGCTGTTTGGATAAAACCAATTAAATCAGAGAACTGAATGCAATAGTTGTTTTGGCAACTTGGAAACGAAAAGCGTATTATTGGTAGAATGTTTTGCTTAGTATTTTGGCAAACAACTAAAAGAATTAGTGGTAATAAGTGGTTAATCTAAATGATATAGTGAAAATCAGAAAGCTGGGTTTTTAATTGTTTCTTAAGCAAAAGAAAGGCTTTTCAGAGGAATACCATCTTAAAATGATTTCCTACAGAATTTTGTCCTACTCTTTTTTATTCTTTTTATTTTTCTACCCAGGCAAGTTCTTATTTTTATTAAAAGGATCCACTTCATAGACCAGAATTTGTGTCAGAGAATTCCCATCCAAGAAATTTTTCTGTTAAGTGGCTTAAAAAAAAATTTAGAGCTGAGGTTAAAACCTAGGAATTCTAAGAATACACATTATTAATATATTTGTAATCATGATTAATAATTATAAAAGAAAATACTAGGTTTGAGTCTTTTATTATTTATTGCATCATAAAGTCACAAAGCCCAATTGTCAAGATTTTTCAATTACTCAAATAATTAACAATGTAAATAAACCTTGGTCATCACTTGCTACTTCAACATGGCAAATTTGCTTTGAGTTTTTGTTCATCTGTGTACAGTCTGTTTCAAATGCTGAAACAATGATGGAAGTAACTCATTTGAATTACCAGGATCATGTAAAGGAAGAAATGTTCACTCTGGCAGCTCTGAGTGACTTTGAAAATCATCACACATCATCTTAAATTACTGAATTGGAAAAATAGAGTAATGAGCTGGAGAACGCCACAGGAATGAGTTGTATTGTAATAATCAATGTAAAGAATAAATCTTGTCAGATTAATGTAATTTTTTGCTTCGATCTAGTAGAAAACCCTGTGACTTAAAAGGATAAAGGGGAATGAGGTTGGTATAATTTAATATAACTTTATTAAAACTTTCAGTTTTTAACTCATATTGTTCAGACATCAGTAAATCTTGGCTAGTGTATATATCTATAGGAAATAGAGTGTCTTGAAATATCAAACTTTAATTTCATCTGTACTATACCAAGCCATCTGAATTAGGAGTTTCATTCTCACATGCCTGCTGAGTACAGGTGGATAATTAAATAGCTAAACCAGAATGTTTAAACTATAGGGTATGGTGGTGACTGTGTGAACAAGGGAATTCATGCAGCTGTTCCACTCCAGTTGCTGGTTGCCACATGGGAATGTGGATTGCGGGAATGGATTTTACAGTTTTCAAGAGAACATGGAAACCAGATTTTTATGTCAGACGCAGTGGCTCATGCCTGTAATCCTAGCACTCTGGGAGGCCAAGGCAGGTGGATTGCCTGAGTTCATGGGTTCGAGATCAGCCTGAGCTAGAGTGAGACACCATCTCTAAAAATAGTGGGGTGTTGTGGTGGGTGCCTGTAGTCCCAGCTACTTGGAAGGCTGAGGCAAGAGAATATCTTGAGCTCAAGAGTTTGAGGTTGCTGTGAGCTGTGATGCTATGGCACTCTACTGGAGGGAGGGGGGGCCTACAAAGTGAGACTCTGTCTCAAAAAACAAACAAACAAAAAAAAAATCAAAGAAAATGTTCCTCACCCAAGAAGTCTGAAATACTGTGGGCTAGTTAGCTGTCTGTACTGATTTTAACCCATGGGCCATAAGCCTAAAATCTATGAACTAGGCATTTATAGTGAAACACTTCATTTAATCATGTTGATATTTTCTTTTTATGTTTTTTTTCCCACGGGTGTGAAAATATCTTCATAATTGTCTCATTACAGGTTCAGTTTCAGCAGGGGTGTGAGTGTGTGTTTGTGAATGAAATTGTGTCTTAGAATGAGTTAATTTGATACAGTTATTTGTAATTCTCATAGGTACTATATTTGGATATTTTGGAATAGCTGGGTGTCCTATAAATTCCTTTTTAACCTTGAGTTAGGTGGGGGTTGTAAGCAACTCAGAGTTTGGTATAATAATAAATGTGAAAAGTTAGCTGAAATAAACAAGTTAAAGGTCTAGGGCTAGAAGTAAATTTCTCACTTAGGAATAGAAAAAGAAACACAACTATAATACAAACATAAACATAAAATAACTGATATATGTAAAAACAACGGCCAGACATAGCCTTGAAATCATAACGACTTGGAAGTTAAATGTCATCTTTTCTAAATTGTACTACCCAGGGAAGGTTAGGATATCAGAAGAGGTCAGAAAATGTCTTTATCTTTACTATATAGACTGCAATTCTTGGGAGTTTATGAAGCACTTTTATCATATAACTACTCCATTTGATATAGCCAGTACGTTTTCAGCTAAGGTACAATACCACTTCAAGGAGGTATAAAAAAATAGAAAGAGGGTCCTAACCAAGCAAGAGAGCAATCAAGGAAATGAAGAAAGACTCATCAAAAAAAACATGGATTCTATAGCCAGAATGCCTATTCTTGAATCCTGGTTTCACCCTTTACCAGCTCTGTGTAGCCTGGGAAAGTTACTCTGAACCCAAATTTGTTCAACTGAGATAATAAGAGGATTCTCAAAAGCACTTTCAGAGTAATTATTATTACTATATTATATTACTATATTATTACTATGTCAATATTATAATTAGAAAAATTCAGTGGAAGAAAATAAAAGAAGAAAAAAGAAGTAACATACTTAATGTTACTAAGTATTATGTGCTTGGCACTCATTTTAAACATTCTCTATATTGATTTATTTTAAACATTCTCTATATTGATTTATTAATTTCTCATAATCAGCCTCTGGGTTAGACATTATTATCTTTATTTTACAGATTTAGGACCAACCAAGCCTTAGTCAATAGAAACTGTTTTAACCAGATTCTACTTTGCCAACTTTCTGGATTATTTTGCATACTTTATTGAGCCTGTAGTGGGCACACACTGGTGCCCATGGCTTCTGAATGTCTGTGGCTAGAAGCAGGCTCTTGTGTATGTTTGGTCACCACTGCTACTACCACTTGGATTATGGGTCCACCAAAGGCCAGCTCTGTCCCCAGGCCTACCTAACCCTACCATTAATGGGACTGTGGACAAGAGTACAAAGGGAAGTCCATAACCCTTGCATTAAATATTTAAATATATAATTCAAAATAACAAACCATTAATGTGTGTTCTATACTCCTTATTTGATAAATAAAATTTCATAATGATTGGGAAGGCCAAGTTGAAATTTCAAGTTCTGAAAATCTTTGATGTTTCATGTAAAACATAGTATGGCACAGAGAGAAGCCCACCTCCTTCAGCATGCAGTCTTTGCTCTGGGGCCTTCCTACTTTTCTTTCAACCTTACGCTGTCTCACACCACGTGGAGTATTTGAACACCATAACCCAAGCATCTAAGCTTTGTTAACATCCACTGCTATATGACCAAGGAATTTGAGAGGCCTTATGCCTTGAACATGGTTCAGAAATGGGCAAGTGGGCTTTGGATGGGTGTGTTGCTGTTCCATTGAGGGGAACAGGTAAGTGCAGACCAAAATTTGGACTGACAAACCATAGGCCTAGAAGAGGATCATGTGCTTTTGTGTTTCGAGGAGGTATTGATAGTTATCATTCACTTAAATATTATGCAGAATAATGAAAGTGTTAGCATGCAAAGACATGGTTATTATTTCTATGAAAATTATGTTGGAAACTTTGGAAACTCTATATACAAGTAGCTCAAATATTGTTATTATATTAGATATAATATGTAGTCAAAGAACATTAAAATTTTTGAAGAGATAAAAATATAGAAATTCTCATTCAGCTTGATTGCCAATTGTTCTTTATTAAATTCAGGAATTAAAAATGATAGAGGATGCATAATGAATAAGATTTATGCAAGAAAATCAATGAAGAACTCCAATTAGTAGATTTTTATTCCAATAAAATACTATATGTTTTATAAAAAAGAACGGAAAATATACTTACATTATTTAAAATAAAATAGGAAAAAAACATTGAAGATATAATATAAAAATATACTTTTTACTTTAAGCAACATTTTATTTGACTGATCAACTCCCAGTCTCAGTCTCAATAGCTAGACTAACTTTTCCTATAACTGGCCCAGAGTCAGGAAGGTTGTATGTTGGTAAAGCTGGGGTGAAAAGGTAGGTCTATGTTACTGAAAATATTGTCCTATTAATCTTATGGTTTGTTAATAAGAACAAAATAAACATAAGGCCACTCATGTGTGTAGCACTTAAAAGTAAAACTTTTTGGAAGAAATTGAATGTTGACTATGCCAGGGTTATATCTTAATTGTAGATCAGTTTTCAAGAGAAGTTATGGAAATCCTGGTTAATGAGTATGTTTATCTAATATATTTTCTGAAAGAAAGTATTCATTGTCCTTGCCTCAGTCAGTTTTAACTATATGAAGACTTTATAACTTTCTTTAATAATAGCGTTATTTTTCCCTGCATGTTAACTGTGAGAGGACTTTCTTAGATGGCAAGAATAGCAAAGAGAGAAACCTAGGGGAGGTATATTATTTCAGAATAACTTTAAGGGAGATGATCAAATTATAATAAACATGAAGACCTAATAGAAACATAAAATATTACCAAGAAAAATCTAAGCAGCTATACATGTAGCCTTATCAAGAGAGAAAATGAATACATACATAGGATTCTCTCTTAGTGAAGCAGTAGGTCTCCCAGAAACTCTTAAAAACCTCAAAAGTAATTGGTTACAGTTGATTGTAGACTTGAAGGGCATGGCCTGTCTCTTCACAAGAATGGAGGTAAGGGAGAAAATCAGAGTCATCTTGCTTCTTTAAATTATCATCTCTGTCAAGTTTTAAAATACCTTTGTAGGATGGTGCCTGTGGCTCAGTGGATAGGGCGCTAGCCCCATATACCAAGGGTGGTGGGTTTGAACCCAGCCCCAGCCAGCTAAACAGCAATGAGAATTGCAACAAAAAATAGCCGGGCATTGTGGCTGGCGCATGTAGTCCCAGCTATTCAGGAGGCTGAGGCAAGACAATTGCTTAAGCCCAAGAGTTGGAGGTTGCTGTGAGCTATGATGTCACAGCATTCTCCTGAGGGCAACAAAGTGAGACTCTGTCTCCAAAAAAAAAAAAAAAAAAAAAAAAAAACCTTTGTAAAGTATGAGTTAATATCTTTAGAAGAGTGGATGAACAATATAGAAGTCACTTTCCTTCTGGTTCTTTTGTGGAAGACCTCCTGAAATGGAGATAACATTTTGCAATGTGGTCTACTCTTTCCTCACTGACTATGATGTTTATAAACTTGGCTGTTTCTGAGTCAATACTCAGCTGCGTAATAGGACAGGTGTTGTTGCCTCTCTAAAGCACAGGCTTGCTCAGGCTCTTATTAGGAACTTAAAATTTCCTATCACTTCCATGTTTACTTCCAAATTTCCTGGAGATCTTGTTAAAATGGATATTCTGAGTAAGTAGGTATAATCTAATTTGAAGCCTTAGGTTGTACATTTCTAAACTCCCAGGTGATGGCGTTGCTGCTAATCTAAAGGCCAAATTTTTAGTAGCAAGAACCTAGACCAGCTGTCCTCAAACTTTTTAAACAGGGGGTCAGTTCACTGTCCCTCAGACCGTTGGAGGGCCAGACTATAGATTAAAAAAAAAAATCTGTGAACAAATTCCTATGCACACTGCACATATGTTATTTTGAAGTAAAAAAACAAAACAGAAACAAATAAAATCATACCGCCTTATGTGGCCGCGGGCTGCAGTTTGAGGACCCCTGACCTAGACCATGGCTCTCACCTTGTGATTCCCAAATTAAAAAGGAGTAAGAAAAGTGGGTCTTAGAAACACTGCCTTTGTTTGTGAGTTAGTGAAGATAGAGTTGATGAGAAAAAGGAAAACAGCAACAATAGACATAAAACTCCTTTTTACTTCTAGCTTTGTCTTTAGTGACTAAATCCACAGCGGGTAAGAATTGTTATCTATAGAATTCTGAGCTGGTGTTAGAGAGGGAGGCTGTTAGTAAGCACAGAAAATGCTTTACGCCTGTGGTAGTTACAAGTCGATCCCTGCTGAAGTTCTTAGCAACTGCCAAATGGATCCCACTTTCTCCCCTGACCCCATTCTCCCGTAGCTGATAATGAAAGCATGGCATTTAATATAAACCAGAATGAAATACATAGATGATCTCACCCACGAAAGGTGAAGGTAAATTTATTTATTTATTTATTTATTTATTTTTATTTTTTTTTTTTGTAGAGACAGAGACTCACTATGTCACCCTCGGTAGAGTGCTCTGGCATCACAGCTCACAGCAATCTCCAACTCCTGGGCTTAGGTGATTCTCTTGCCTCAGCCTCCCAAGTAGCTGGGACTACAGGAACCTGCCACAACACCCGGCTATTTTTTTTGCTGTTGTTGTTACAGTTCAGCCAGGGTCAAGTTCGTACCCGCCACTCTCTCTATACGGGGCTGGAGCCCTACCCATTGAGCACAGGCACTGCCGGAAGGTAAATTTATTATATGCCTTGGAGAAAAGCACACTGAGGTCTATGCCCATTCTAGTCTTGTTTAGAAGGGAGAACTCTTAGTCAGAGAGTCACCAGCAGATCTTCCTTCCTGGAAGAAGGTGACATGAGTCAAGAAGTCAGAATAAGGGATGTAGTCACACACCAGGACTGGATTGCTGGATTTTTTCCAACCCTGTCTTTTTCCTCAGGAAAGTCATCCAGTGGACTAGGCAAGCAACAGTTGGGTTATTATAATACGAGTTACCTCACACTGTTAGGTCCCAGGTGGTGGAGCCAAGTGAGCAATTGTGGGAGGAGAAAGGCAAGTGAGGAAACTTGGTGGGGAAACCAAGACAGGCAAGAATTCTATTTCCAATCAAAGAGCATCAGAAAGAGGAAGTACAGAGGGAAACATAGATGGCAATTTACAACCACATAAAGTGGAATCAGGGGAATCAAAATTAGGTATAATGGCATGTGCTTTGGTAGAGTGAATGCTAAAATTAACTTGGTTCCATATTCCATGTTTCATAATGGACCTTGCTAGAATAAATCAGTCCTTAGAAACCTTATATGTTCCGTTTGCTTACATCTTTCACACTTTTGTTATTGGAGCCTGGTGTTTAGACACATTAATTTGAGGGTAAGGCTTTCTGGATTCAAATCCTATTTCTGCCACTTACAAACTGGGGAATGTTTCCTAACCTTTTGTGCTTCAGTTTCTCTATAGAGGTAATAATGGCCCCTTGCTAAACAGGGTTATTGTAAAGAACTATTGAGATAGTGTTGCAAAGGCTGCCTAAAACAATGCCAGATGCAGGATAGGTGCTATTGAGGTTAGTTATTATTATTATTATTTCCATCATCTATAAAGAAGCATGCCAACCATCACGCTTATATAAATAACCTGGCAAGCAAGGTCAGACAAAATAAAGATCAACTTGAAAATGAGTTCTGATAGTCCTCTTAATTATAACATGGAGGAAATCATTTCCCAGAGAAACATTATTATTTTGATTGGTTCTTACATGAATATATTGTTTGTTGTTTCAATTCAACGATGGAATAACGACAGTGAGAAAGAATAAGTTAAAAGTGCCTAAAATAGGAAAGCAGCTCCTGGAAAGCTTTTATTCTAGAGCCAATAAAGGTGATTACTACAGTCTCCAAAGTTTTCTGCAGCATTCACAGTGATGTCATGGCTTCAGCAATGACACTTCTCTTTGCTGATTTCTGTTAGCTAGATTTTTCTGTTACTTTGCTTTAACATTTCGTTTAATGGAAATGCCTAGATCAAGGCCCTAAATAAAATGGCTGTCCTTAAATTTGGAGAGATGGGCTTGGAGGGCACAGATCCAAATGCATTTGAGAGAGGGAATAACCATTCTTTCTTGCTACCCTCTTTCTGTCCTGAAACCGTCTTGCTCTGATTGTGAGTAGACCTGCCCTGAGACTGAAGAATGCTTTACTTGTATGCTGGGTGGAAAAGAAAAATCTGAGGTGAGAGATGTAACTGCTTTGGTGTTTATTTATTGGGGACTATATACTTTTAATTCTGACTTTAAATTCTGCAGCTAGAAATGCAGCTTGTGGGCAAGGGGACAGGTGAATTTCCAAAAGAGATCTCAGAAAGTTGACTTTTAGAATCCCTGAAGATGGGGATAAAAGGAGGCCCTTTTAAATAAACCAAGTACCCACAATGGCTTTATTACCACACTGCTCCTTCACACTGTAGATTACACGAAGGCCTGGAGACTAATTTCAGCAACAGCCACAATTTACTAGCTATAGTGGGCCTCAGATGAATAGTTTCTTGTAAAATCAGTGGCAGCTTTATCCTAGCAGAGCACAAATAAATCAGCTCTTATTATTCCACATTCATTTAATCCGGGGACATTAGTCAGTGAGACCTTTCTGCAGCCTAATAAACAGCAGCAGCAGCAGTTTTTCTTTATGAGAGTAGTTGTTCATCCTAAATTAGAGCCAGCATTAGGCGGAGGCAGAAACTTTTCCTGGATGATTTAAAGATATATAATATGCGACCATAATAGTGTATGGAAACTGTACCCCTGTGCGTAAATATAGCAGGCTCATAATTTTTCTGTATGTGGATCACTTTAGAACATGTGGTTTATTTTAGTTTTCCTGAGGGTTTCCTTTGTTGCAGGTGTGTGTTGTTATCCTGCCTCTCTTGACTGAAGCACCCTTTTATTTTACTTGGGAGTTGGGTAGGCATTGACATCGTACCTTTTTGTATCTACTTATCTGTAAGGAAGTATCCTGATTGAGGTTTCTAACCTGGTAGAAGAGGATGTGCAGGAGTCGTGTATTAAATGTACATCTGGTTATTTCAGTCTGCTGAACTATTGATCAATTCAAAATCCTAACACAAACCCCAGTAGAACTTTATATACTGACTGGTTAAGCCCAGGCAGTAAATTTTCTGTTGTAAAGTCACTACATATGTGATGAAGACGATTTAGCTTACTTTGTTAGTGGTGATGTGGCTTAGAGAGATACTTTAAAACAAACCTTAAACATACACATTAGCTTCCCTCCATAAGTGTACATGGCTTCTAAATCGAGATGACTATGTTTATATGTATATATATATTTATTTATTTTGTAGAGACAGAGTCTCACTTTACCACCCTCGGTAGAGTGCCATGATGTCACATGGCTCACAGCAACCTCCAGCTCTTGGGCTTACGCAATTCTCTTGCCTCAGCCTCCCAAGCAACTGGGACTACAGGCGCCCACCACAATCCTGGCCATTTTTTTGTTGCAGTTTGGCTGGGGTCAGGTTTGAACCCGCCACCCTTGGTATATGGGGCTGGAGCCCTACTCACTGAGCCACAGGCACTGCCCTAAGATGACCATGATTTTGTTGTTCTCAGCAAACTGTGGGATAATTCTATTCAGGATGTTCTTTCATATTTCCATCAGGAAAAAAAAAATACACCAGGGAGATGATCAGCTTGAGAAAAAATACGTATGGAATCGCTGGCTCCCCTCAAGCAAATGGATAACCAAAAGTAAATTTATTTGACTCCTACATGTGGTATGCACATCACTCGTTCTGTACTGACTGAGTTTGTGTATTAGTACTGCTCTTCAGAGTTCAGCAAGCATCAGTTGAATACATACTATGTGCACTACACAGTGAAATCTTAGGAACCTCTGATTATTTGAAATGTACTTCTTGTGGTAGAAGGAAGAGGAAAAATAGTCAGTGCTGGCTGTAATATCCCAGGATTGAAATATAGAATTAATGAGATACGTTTTCTAAATATAAATGTAAAATGTAGTAACCATAACTAGGTGTCATTGTATTTGACCAGTGAATTCTAGCTTATTCATTTCATGAAAATCAAAGTATCCTGATACAAGTTTCTATCATTTGGAGATAATAAAGATGGAAGGCACAAATTAAAATAAACTGCATATTGGCATCATCAAATAATTATATATATAATATATACATATATATATGTAGACTAAATAATTATATATATACATATATATTCAAAACATATTCCGTATACCCACAAAAATATACATGATCCTTCCTTCTCATGGAGAATTACATTGTTTTAAGGAAAGTACCAGATAATTTAAGCAAAATCCTTATAGAAATCAGGGTAGACCATTATGGATCCTGATGGGCATTATGCTATGAAAGTAGCATATTTTTAGCATGTTATCAAATAGCATATTTTCTGTTCCAACCCCTGGCTGAGGGTCTCCTCAGTTCCAGCTCATCTTTGTGCAATGAGTTCTGCTGATTCTGAGGTGGGCCAGATGATCTGTGGATGATGTCTGAGTAAAGCCACCGGGGAAATAATACCAACTGGTCAGTACATTATGTTATCTTCATGTAGTGAGATAGCATACTATTAAACAATAATTTCCGAAATACTTGTTGATGACCAACAAATTGAGCATAACAAATAGTGTGTATTTTTAAGTTTTCTTCAAACCTAATGTATTATTCTGAATGTAACAAGTACACACTGTTAATTGGTTTATTATCACATGGTAATAAAAATTGTTAAATAGAAAGTCACCAATCCTTAAAGATAAGACTTATCTAAGGTAGATAGTTTCTGTTATTTTTTGTACCATTTTTATATTTAAACTTAATATGCCTGCTATTTGTAATAAAATTTCTGTAGAACTAAAAGATTAAAATAATGAAATCTTTAGTTTATTGGTAAAGTAGGGAGAAATTGAGACAATAATTTTTGACAATTCAGGCCAAAAGACTTAAGCTATGCAGATAGCCAAAGGCACTGATAGATTGGACAAACTGCATTCCTGGGGTATAACCAACAGACAACTTAATTTTGACTTTCACTGACCTTTGAGAATATATTCACCATGGCAAGTTCTTTCCCTGCATAGAATGAAAACTCAGAAGGCTCATGACTTCTCGTTACTCTTAGGTTATTGGAAATTTAGTCTACATAAGAATTAAAAGTCAAAACTTGAGTAAAAATTGCTTTCTCCTCAACCCCACATGGGGTTTCTTCTTTTCTTTTTACTCTTCTATCCTCAGTTTGTTTCCATGAGGTTTCCGACACTCCTAGGTTTTGAATATCAGAGGGGAAGAGATATATGAATACCAGAATGTTCTTAATGTGACTGATATTCTTGGAGTATTGCTTTACACCCTCAGGCAGTTATGAAAAGCTTTTTCTCATGGGTGCTGTATTAAGTACTTTGGGAAACACACCCCTCCCAGTCACTGCTATTTCATTGATCTGGCTGGTTGCTTGCTCCTTCAAGAGCCCTTAGAAATTTTTGACTTCCATCTCCTGAGATTACCCTTTAGCAGTTTTCTTTGTATGGGATCTAGACCATCCCAACACAACGTTATTTCATGCATGACCCACATCTGGGTATGAAAAAGTCTTATTTTTTTTCCTGCTACTATTAAATTCAAAGGAGGTTGCTTCATTCCTTGAGTTTACCTGTCATAGCACCAGCCAACCTCACTGTATGAGGCTGATGATTTTTATGCCCTTACTATGGGTGAGGGGTTAAAGAATAAGGCAATAGATCCCCAGTCTCTAGTACACAACTCCTGTGGGCATCTGCTATTATTTTCATACCTTGGATGAAACTGAGGCAGGAAGATGTCTTGATGTCCTGTTATATTGAGTTGTAAGAATGTCATTTATTCAAATGCTCAAGCTCTTCTGTGTTCTTAAGGCTGACTTTAGTCTTCATTGGATATTTTATAGTTAATTTTGAATATGCCCATATGCCAGGTATTGTTGAAAAGAATGAGATGCAGGACTGACAGTTTTTCTTGCATGTACCAAATTTCTTTTAAGTGGGTATTAGCCAGCATTGGCATATTTTCATTTTGCTGACATAACTGGAAACTAGAAACAAATTTTATATGAGCTCTATTTTGGCGGTTGTTTTCACTTTAATTTTGGAATCTGCCTAACATCTATGAATCTGCATGAGTCTTTTAGTAAAAATTATAGCTTTTATTCATATCTTCTATGGTTGTGTGGTAAGAGAGAGAAAGAGAGAGTAATTTGTAAGAGGGGAGGAAAAAAACCTTTTTGTTTAAGTACCTAACTATAATTCTCTGTCTTATGTCTAGAGACCAGAACCTATATTCTTTGCAAAGGCAAAAGTTTTCTTACTGAATTTTAAAAACTTGGAGAGGTTTAGTGATGACTTTGCGCCCTTCCTTTATTTTATAGTTTACATTTTACAATAGGGTGGAAAAGTTCATCTCTTTTAGTTGCAAGATTCTCAGTTCTATAAAGTTAAATCTTAAATTTTAAGCCTTTTTTTCCCCTAAGTCACAAAGCTAAATTGTGGCAGAGGTGGAGCCAGAACTCAACTGCATGGGTCAAGCTTTCTCTTTTGTTAGAGCTAAAATTGGAAAGAGATTTTCCAGTATTTATTTCAAAATCTTACATTTCCATTGGATCTAGACAAAAATTCATTCACTATTGGGCATTTCCATACCACTAACATCATTCATTCATTCATGCTTGTTACAGCTTCCCGTGATGAGAGAGTGTGTGAAGGTTTGGTTATGGTGAAAAGTACAAAGGTAGCACAGGTAACTGACAATGGCAATTTCATAAACTTTCTCTAAAATATTGCACTGATTTCTCCTAAGAATCTTCTCAAAGGATTACTTTCAAAACTCAAATAAAGCTTAAGTAGCAAATGCAATTTGTGAAGAGTTTAATGAGAAACTATTTGCACATGCCACTTAATTTTATATACCAAATTTGACAATTAAGTTTTCAAGCTTGCCACTGTGTGCTTGCATTTGGCAGCACCATAAAAACTGCCCTGTAAGGTTTTCTAACCTTGGTATATCAATGTCTCACAGCTATGTTTGTGTCGGTGTGTGGTAGTGCCTTGCTGACTGGGATTCCATATTGTTATTGCATGCATGTTTTTGTGTGCCACTGTGAGAATGTTGGAGCTTGAATTAGCACAATGAAGAAACATCAAATTTCTTATTAAAACTGGCAAGAGTGGAAGTGAAATCATGGTGTATTAGTCCAAGTTTATGGAGATAGTGCCATGAAGAAGACAGCATCGTACAAATGTATTGAACATTTTTCTGAGAGAAGAGGACGCATCACTGATGAAGAGAGGTCAGGGTGGCCAAAAAAGATTACAAAAATTCATCAAATTATGTGTGAAAATTGTCAACTGACTGTGAAAAGCATAGTAGACCAAGAAAACGTTGATAGAGAAAGAGGAAGGTCTCAACTGAAAATCTTGGCTGGAAGAAGATGTGTGCAAAAATGGCCTTGAAGGACCTCACTGATGAACAAAAGCCCAGCTCATACACCACACTGTCTGTTATGGAGATTTAAGTCAGTAAATAGATAATCGTATTGGAATACCCTCTCTACTCACCTGCTTTAGTCCCCAAAGACTTTTTTTCTTTATCCAAAGATAAAGGAAATATTGAAAGGAAGACATTCTGAAGACATTCAGGACATCAAGGGTAATACCATGATATCTCTGATGGCCATTTTAGAAAGAGTTCCAAAATTTCTTTGAAGGGTCAATTAGGCACTGGTGTCACTGCATAGCTTTCCAAGGGGAGTGCTTGGAAGGTGACTGTGATGACATTCAGCTATGAACTATACAGTGCTTTCCCTAGGGTGAGTTCATGAACGTAATGTCACTTGCTGTCACTTGGCTCATACTTTTAGAGGTTCATCCTGAAGATGCACCCTTGATTCATCATACTCTAATACAAATTAGTTATTTTACTATTCTCGAGATAGTTCTAGGACATTAGATGACTTTATCTCTTTGTTCTGGTTATGTTTGTAGTGTAACAAACTACCTTAAAATCTAGTAGCACTAAGCGATAACCTACTTGCTGTATCCATGGATTCTGAGTCAAGAATTTTGAAAAGGCAAGATGGAAAAGGCTTATCTATACTCACAACTGTGTTTGTTTTGATGTGTGGTAGTGTCTTGCTGAATGCCATTCATTATCGTTGTCGTGTGTTTTGGGGATGTTTGAGGGCTCAGTTTGACTTGAATGGGTGGGAATAACCCATTATGCATTATGTCTGGCTGAAGGATAGGGTCAGTTGTGCTTGGTGGTCAGACACCCTGCATGGTGGCCTAACAGTAGTCAGAGTTTTTATATGATGACTGAGAGCTTAAAAAACAAAAGAAAAAGGCAGAAACTATATAGTCTTTGTTGATCTAGCTTGGAAAGTCACTTATTGTTATTTCTGCCACACTGTATTTATTTAAGTGACCATAATTCCACCCAGAATCAGGAAAGGGGATAAATTCCCCTGGATGGGGGAGCATCAAAAGATTTGTGGCCATAATTTTAAACAACACATCCCTCTCCTGACGTTAGTGTCATTATTATTGTAGTTTTAAATTTTACTTATATTTTAAATCTTTCAAGAGATTATTATCATTGACTTTTAAAATAAACATTAATTTAGATTCATCCGCATACACAACCTCTGTGTTGCTCTATATTTCTTCCTGCCTCCCTTTATTTCTCTCTGAGATCATTTTCCTTCTATCAGAACAACCCCTTAGTTTGTGTCTTCTCTTTTTTCTTTGTTAATCTTGCTAGACATTTGTTGATTTTATTGATATTTTTCAAGCTCTTGGTTTTATTAATTTCTCTAATGTCTTTAATGTTTTAAATTTTATTAATTTCTGCTCTTATCTTTATTATTTGTTTCTTCTGTTCATTTTACTCTTCTTTGCCTAGGTTATGGGAGGAAGCTTAGATTACTGATTTGAGACCTTCCCTCTTTTCTAATGTGTGCATTTATTGTTATACATTTTCAGTTTTTGGCCGGGGCTGGGTTTGAACCCACCACCTCTAGCATATGGGGCTGGCACTGCCCTATTGTTATACATTTTCCTCTCACCACTCTTCAGTTGAGACTTCTTCTTTAACCCATGAAATATTTAAAAGGGAGTTATTTATTATCTAAGTATTTGGAGATATTTCTGTCATGGTTTCATTGTGATCAAAGAACATACTAGGTATTTATATGATTTCAATTTCTTTATATTTGTTGAGTTTGTTTTAAGGCTCAGTTTTTGTTCTACCTTGGTATACGTTCTGTGGAATGTATTTGAAAAGACTGTGTTCTGTTGTCTGAGTGTACAGTGTTAGATCCTGTGGTTTCTGGTATTGAGTTCTTCTATATGCCTGTTGATTTTCTATCAAGTTGCTCTATTAATTATTGAGAGAGGCAGGTGAAAATCTCCAACTTTAATTGTTGTATTTGACTATTCCTTTGGTTTTTACCTGATATACTTTGTACCTCTATTGTTTGATGTGTAAACATTTAGCATTACTATGTCTTCTTGATATATTGATACTTTGATCATTATATAATGTCCCTTTGTGGCTCAGATAATTTTTATTGCTGAGAAGTATACTATACCCTATATTACTGAAGCTACATCTAATTTTCTTTGGCTAATGTTTGCATAATATGTTCTTTTCCAAACTTTTACTTTCTCCTTGTATATTATTATATTAAAATTGAATTTCCTATACACAACATAAAATTGGGCCATGTTTTTCAATCTACTTTTCAATTCTCTGCCTTTTAATTATTGTACCTAGATCTTTTACATTTAATATAGCTATTATTTGTTAAAGCTTAACAAATTTTATTTGTTTTATACTTTTTTTTTCTCTTTTGCTTATTTCTCTTTTTTTACTTGTCCTGCCTTCTTGTGGTTTACTTACTTTGTTTAGTGAATGTTCTAGATGGTACATTATACCTACATCACTTATCCCATTCTACTGGCATCATCATTTTATCAGTTTGAATGTAATACAGAAATTTTACCTTCCTTTATATCCCTTTACCTTTTCATATTTATGATATAGTTGTCTTACACTTAGAACTATACCAGACAGAGTTATCAGTTTTTTTTTTTGCTTCCAACATTAAAGTTACTTCAGAAAACACAAGAGGAAAAGAAAAACCTATTATGTTTACCCATGTTTTTTGCTTATTGAATTCTTTCTTCCTTTCTGACATTCTCAGGTTCCTTCTTTTATAATTTTCTTTCTGTTTAGAGAACTTCCTATAGCTAATCTTTCAGGATTGGTCTATCAATGACAAATTCTCTTACTTTTCCTTTCTCTGAAAAAACCTTGCTTGTCCTTTTATTCCCAAAGAATATTTTTGCTAAGTATGCAAAAATTCTGGGTTTGCAGTTTTCTTCTGTCAGCACTGAAAAAAATATTAGGCCACTTTCTTCTGGCCTTTGCAGTTTCTGATATTTCTTAAAAATTTTCCCTGTAAATAGGTGTTAATTTTCTCTGGATGCTTTCAATATCTTTTCTTAGTCTTTAGTTTTTAAAAGTTTAATTATGGTGTTTCTTGGCATGGTTTTCTCTGTATTTCTCCTACTTGGATTTGATAAGCTTCTTGTATCTATAATTATGCCTCTTGCCGAAATGTGGAAGATTGTCAGCCATTATTTCTTTGAGTACTTTTTTATCTCTACCCTTTTTCTCTTTTCCTGGGACTTGATGGCCAGACTGTTAGAGCTTTTGTTATAATCTCACAGGTTCCTGAGGCTCTGTTCACTTTTTTTTGTAGTCTTTCTTTCTCTGTTGTTCATATTGGGTAATTTCTTTTCTCTCTTTCAGTTCACTGATTCTTTTTTCTGACTCCTCTATTCTGTTCTTCAACCCATCCATTTAACTTTTTATTTTGGTTATTATATTTTTAGTAGTAAAATATCCATTTGGTTCTTCTTCATATCCTTTACTTCTTTAGCTAATAATCAAGTTGTCCTTTAATATTCATGGAGATTAATTCTAGGACCCCTGCAAATACCAAAATCTGTGGATATTCAAATCTCTTATATAAAATAACATTGTATTTACATACAATTTCTTTCTTGCTCTTTTAGCTAGAACTAGAAGGTTTATGTTGTGTCTTTTCATCTGTTATCTTTGATATTTCTGAGTTGCTGGCCAAAAACAAACAAATAAACAACAACAAAAACAAAACAAAATAAAAACAAAAAACAAGCACACACACACACACACACACACACACACACACACACACACACAGAGAAGAAAGACAATCCAGGGAACTCACCACCAAGTTATTACTCAGGCACTGAGGTTCCTAGCTAGTTTAACTTCATCTCAACTTTCATAGTCTTCTCATGTTTGTTTTATATATAATTCCCAGTGTTTTTAGTTGTACTTTATAGGAATCATGGGGCATAGTGCACCTATTAATAGAAATGAACATCCCTAAAAATGACAAAAATTTCCTTTCACCTTCTTATAGTTAATATAGAATCTTGGACTTAGTTTTTGGCCAATTTTTTTTTTTTTTTTTTTTTTTTTCCTTCTCTGCTATGGTAAATCCTTTATTGCATGATAATGTTGTGGGTCAGACTTTTATTTACTGTATATACTATAAACATTGTGGTTTCCTCTAACTAGTTTCAGCAGTCAAGTTCAATATGGCTACAGAGACATATACAAATCTTTACATACATTTGAAGGTAACTGAAGATGCACTCTTAAAAGCCATCAGAATAATATACTCCCTCATCCACATAAAA
>CAUYPK010057091.1:0-21205 GCA_963574355.1 Loris lydekkerianus | reverse complement strand
TTAGCAAAGTATCTCAGGAATGGAAGAAAAAGTATCCAATGTACTCAGCCCTACTATGAAGCTAAATTATAGCTTTCACATGAAGGCTATAACCCAACTATACCACAAGACTATGGTGAAAGGGCCAAGGAAGGGGAAGGGAGGGGGGAAGTTTTGGTGGAGGGAGGGTAATTAGTGGGGCCACATCTATGGTGCATCTTAGAATGGGTACTGGCGATTGCACTTATGTACACAGCTATGATTTAACAATAAAAAGAAAAGAAAGAAATCCTTATGTTTGTGCAGCGTATCTTGGAACAGAGCCCATAAACCAGTACTTTCCCAATGTTCTGTCCTTTGAACAAGACGAGTGGAACTATCTATCCATGCTAGAGCCAGCATGGTTTCTGATCACTGTATTGGTTTCTGTTAGAGACAAACAAGAAACAGGGTGACATAGGAAAACTAAAACATAAAATAAAAACAAAGATAATAAGAAGAGAGAAAAAACATACAGACGGTTCCCGGTAGAGAGGGAACTGCCTACCCAAAGATGTTCCAGTACTGCTAAAACAGCTCTTATTGGACAGCAAGGCTCCCAAGCAGGGGTCATGGTAGACCACAGAGCTAAGTGTCAAACCACAGAGCACCTGCAGTTCATGACAACAGCAAGCATGTTCAATCCTTAGTAGGGCACCCTAAAGTTGACCTTTTGATGTGAAGTCCTTCATTGTAAAATCATTTACATTTGCTACCACCTCTGCATATAATTCAAAATGGAATTGTGGACAGGCTTCAAGAATCAGAATGTAAACATCTTTGGAGAGGTCATTACACTACCTACCACACCAGCTGTCAGTGCTTCGGTCCACATGGGTAAAGTCATAGCAGGGTGGAGACAAGATGGCTAAGTGAAGCCAGCTTTCCACAGAGGCTCCCATCCAGAAGGAGAGCTAAAGGACAGAAATTTAGCAAGTAACCTGGTGGATTAGAGCTGCACCAAGAAAGAAGGTTGAAGAATGCACATCAACCCCGCTGAGGCAAACTGCAAACCCAAGGATATAACAAAAGGGCCTGGACTGCAGCTGGTCAGTGCTGATTCTGTGGCATGGGAGTGAGGAGAGCACAGTTGGCTGAGAAGGAACCACACCGGAGCAGCAGTGCCCCAAGGTGCAGGGCAGCAGCCGTTTTTGGCAACAATAGTGCTCACTCCTGGATATTCCGAACCCATACCCCCCTGTCTCCCTGGGCAACCAGAGGAGGCCGGGCATCTTCTCAGGTGGCAACCACTGTGGAACAGATCTTGGATGGAAACGCAGGCCCTCTGAGATTTCAACCCAGAGTAACTATTTCACTAGGGTCGACCAGAGACCAGCCAAAAACAAGACAGAACCACTTAGCTCCAGCATCCCAACAGGTCTCCAGTTTCTCAGGCCATAGCACTGTACAGGTCCTCGACAAAGCTCCAGGAGAAAAATCAAATGGCGTAAAACAATCATGGGGCAGAATTAGCAGGAAAAGTCTGGTAATATGAATAACCAGAATAGATCAAACCCCCCAAGGAAAGATATGACAGATGTAACTGAAGATCCCATTCATAAGCAGCTGGCCAAGATGTCAGAAATTGAATTCAGAATTTGGATTGTAAACAAGATTAATAGAATGGAGGAAAATTTGGAATTAGAAATTCAAGGAGCAATTCAAAAGTCGGAATTAGAAATTTGAGGAGAAATTCAAAAGCTGTCTCAAGAATTTAACAAATTTAAAGACAAAACCACCAAAGATTTTGACACACTGAAGCAAGAATTTGAAGCCCTCAAAGATCTGAAATGCTTAAACATGAGAAGTAGGGGGAGAGAAGCTGGGAACCAGAGAATAAATACAAGGGGATAAGTTTGTAAAGGGGTCCTCTCTCACTGGAGAGGGAGAGACCCATGCCTTTCTTTGGAAAGTGCTCTCTGCTTAAAAAGAAATAAAAATTGTGCCTTTAGCTTGATCACTTGCTTGCTTTGTGGTTTTGCACTAGCTGAGTCAAAGCGCTTTCAGTTTCTGGGAACCACTTGCTAGGGGTGCCCAGAGAAAGCCTGAACCAGGGGTCTTTATAGTCCCCTGACATTTTCCATACCAGCAAAATGCTTTGTAAATGCTACTGAAAGCTCTTGATGTCAGATGTGGGTTGCACACCTCTGCCCAGAGACAGGGTCACTTTAAAAGTTCAGTCCATGCCTTTTGTTTTTGAAACCAGCTCATTCTTTCTCCTGTTCCTACCTGAACTTATCAGCTCATAAACTCAGACAAGATAACTAGCCCATCAGACGTTAAGAGAGACATGAGGCAGCCTATGCATTTGGGAAACGCACTTAGTCACCCATTTCTCCACCTAGCTGTCCATCTGCCCCCACTGCCAGGAATGATTCCTGTTGAGGACAGCAGTTATATTTATTCACCATCCCCCAATCTGCCAGGGCTCAACCATCTCTCAATTTGGAACACAAACCAACTCAGGCACCATCGTCACAGCCTCAGTTTCTTTCACGTGCCCCTAGGCCAGGGCTGTCCTGTCAGCAACACGAGCTGCTGGCTTAGGAGCCTTGCCTCCCATTAGCCACACACAGTAAGAACAGAATCTCAAAACCGCAGCTTTCTGGAAACTTTCGATTTATTAAACTAAAGTTCAAACAACAACAACAAAAAATATATATATATATATGAAAGGTTCAACTGGTGATATCAGAACCTACTCTCTCCCAAGAAAAAAATAAAAAGACCCAAGGAAAAAAAAGGTGAGTCTGAAATATTCAAATGTGGGATTTACATGATAATGGGAGACTAGAGTACATTTTTTACTGTTCCTCCTTCAAATGATTATAGAGCAGTATAGTCATTGACACAACAAAAGCAAATCATATTTCGATTAAACCCAGAAGTTCAAAAGATGATGGAAATCTTTTGCACATTTCCCAAAGGCATCAAAGGACAGCATAATATACCCTAGATATCTGGTCTCTTTCTCCAACCCAAATAATTTAGCTCTGCATTTCACGTCAAAGGCCTCTCCACGGGGACGATCCATGAAGTGGATTAGAATATGTCACAGTTGTTCAGAAGACATTTCTGTTTAGGAAAAGTGATGCCTCCCTGCTACCAAGACCCCTTCCATATGTTCCCAAAGACACTCTACACCTCTCTCTTGTCTACCAGGCACACTGCAAGGGGGCCTGTCTGACACCCACATCAGACTCTGCATTTCTCAAGGGCAGGGACCACGGCTGATTTCATTATGGTGCTCTTGGCAGCGAGCACCCTGCCTAGCACAGAACAGATACTCAATAAATATTAAACACTGAGGGCTTTTTAATGATGCCACTTCTGAGCATCCCAGACTCTCTCCTGCCAGTCCAGACAGCAGTAGGCGGTGGTCTGGAATGCCACTGCCAAACCCTTTCTCACAGAACGGGGGATGCCTTCCCTGTTGCTCAAGATTCTGGCCATCAGGGGAAAGTCAGGATAACAGCCTATGGGCTTATCATCCTAAAGGTCTGACATTGTATGTTGAATCTTCATCGCTTTCTCTTAAATCTTTGACCTCTATATAAAAAGCATGCGGGCGAAACCTACTAAATGCAGAATACAAATGTCTACATACAATAACTAAGAAAATGCCATGAAAGCTACATTGAACAGTTTGATGAGAATATTTCAGATTGTATACGAAACCAGCACATTGTACCCCTTGATTGCACAAATGTACACAGGTATGATTTAACAATAAAAAATATATATATATAAAAGAGAGAGAGAAAAAAAGGACTAAATGTCCAGGAAAAGTAACCACAAAAAAAAAAAAAAAAAAAAAAGCTTGCAAAAGAAAACTCTGTACTTGGCAGATTAGAATCTTAAATTCACATGCTGTTCACACACACATACACCCCACTTCTCAAAGGCTTCCTCTCATACTTTCAAACATCCAAACTCTTATTTGTGACTGATAAGGCCTGGGTGAGCTGAGCCTTAGAGCCCAGCGCTCTGAACTCATCTCCATCGAGGCTCTTCCCATGCCATCCGCCCAGCCTTCTTTCTACTCTTTCCCCACACCAAGCATAAACCCAGCCCAAGAGCCTTGACAAGGTGATGCTTCTTCCTCCCAGCATGCTCTTCCACTAGAACTGTGCATGGCCCACTCCTTCCCCCAGATTCATGTTGCTTCCTCCGAGAGGCCTTCCCAAATTACCCCATCTTTTCCTCACTCCTTTGTTCTTGATCCACATATTTTACCCTCTTTTCTCTGACACTGAACACTATCTGCAGTGACTTTATCTATCCATCTATTTATTTACTTATTTTCCTGCTTCCCAGTTTACTGTCTGTGTCTTCTCCTAGAAAGAAAACTCAGTAGGGGCCACATCTCCATCCCAGCACTCAGACACACTCTGCAGACACCTGCTGCCTGTGAGAGTCACTCAATAAACCCGAATCTTACAGAGTGAGTGACCTGCTTGCTCAAAGCCACAGGACACCCACTACCCAGCTCTGTCTTTCACACCCAGTATCGGCCAAAAAGAGTTTCAAGTCACTTCCTCTTTAGTCCAAGAGAAAGGAAAGCCCTTTTTGAATACTGTGTTAGTTTACTGGGCCTGCCATAACCAGTACCACAAAGCAGTGGCTTAAAACAACAGAAATGTGTTCTTTCCCAGGTCTGGATTCTGGAAGTCTGAGATCAAAGTCTCAACAAGACTGTGCTCCCTCTGAAGGCTCCAGGGAGGATCCTGCCTGGCCTCTCTAGCTTCTGGTGGTTACAAGCAATTGTTGGTGTTACTTGGTGTATAAGCATTGCTCTAGTTTCTGCTGTGTCTTCACACAACCTTCTCTACTTGTGTGTCCCTGTTTCTCTTCCTCTCTTTTCTGAGGACACTTCTCATTGGATTTAGGGCCTCCCCTAATTCTGCATGACCTTGTCTTGGTTAGATTACATCTGCAAAGACCCTAATTCCAATTAAGATCATATGTACAGGTACAGACGTTAAGACTTCAACATGTCTTTTGGACAAGACAATTCAGCCTACAACAGGTGCTGATCTGGCCAGTCTTATGCAGTACATGAGATACACTTGCAGTTGCCATGTACATTCCTCTGGCTTGACCTTGAATCTTGGCCTCACAGTGTCTCCTGGGACATAGACAAAAGAGCCCCCATGACATGTTTTATCAAGAAATTTGTCAACCTCAAACACGTGAAGGTTTGGAAGGAAGGGCAGTAGAGAGGGCCTCTAAAATGTTTATTATGTGCTGGGAAAGGGACTAAACAGGATCTGTAGTAAGTACTGACATGATAAGATATTGCGAACATTATCAAGGAGAGAGAAATCCAGTAGCATTCTTAAGGAAACTAAGATTTGAGAAAAGGGATGGGTCAAAGTTTTTACTAGAAAAGCGAGCAAATTTAGACTTATTAGAATATATTTACTGAGTGCACAAATTTCTGGAGCAGAAATGTGAGGAATGACCTCAGAAGCCCAGACAACAAGTGGCTATCCTCTACGCACACATACACAAGTTAAAATTGCATCCGAGCAATGCCAAAACCACCAGATGATAGTGTAAAAATTCAGTGAACAGATACTTGTTCTATATGATACCAAATGTCCAACTGTCATTTTTTATTTGCTGCAGAGCTAATTATTTGACCTAGTGTTATGCAGAGTGGAATGAGAAGTTGGAACTGAAGCTATGACCCTTTAGTTGTGCCATAGGGTGACCAGGCCCATGTCCTCCAGTGCAACCAGAATGAAATTCTACCTTGCCCTGGGTAAGGACTGTAAAAGGCTCACTGTTTCCCTTTCCTGCCATGACTGTCATAGGAGGGTCACATGAACAGCAATGAGAAGAACGCTCCATTACCAGAATGGTGGATTTGCTGAAAAATCAAATTCAGCAGAGGGTATTAAGTTAGTGATTACTAAATGTGAGCCCATTCTATTTCTAACCAAATTGATAGTTTGATTCAGGGCTCATGAGGCATCCAGGGTACTTAGCTCTAAGATTCATGTCACTGGAAGACCTTAAAAAAAGAGAAATTCATTTGGAATTTCTCAAGAGTGCACTCTCCAAAAATAAAATACTTCCATGCTGGGTAACGCATGCCTAATTTTTGAAAATATACAAGCAGTGACTAACTAAGATACTGTAAAATGAATTCCTTCAAAACTGTAGGAGATAATCTCATATGCTCTTTCCAACTCTAAAAATGATACAACTCTAAAGATTTGTTTCGGTCCCAGAAGATTTTAGATACCCAGATATCTCAAGTTCATTGAAAGAGAGATGAGAGAATAACTTTATAAATAGCATAAAAGGGACTGGGCACAGCGCATAAAATCAACAGGTGATACTCCAAAACAAATGCTTCAGGAAATAAAGAGCAGTTGTCTTCACCTTCAGAGGTTGATCTGTCCAAACAGGACCAGGATCATGGAGAAATTTCAGAGGGGGGCTATAGGATTGAGTGTCAGGAAAATTATGTCATCCTCCCTTAAAGAGCCAGAAGAAGCTATCCTTTCCTTAAGAGTCTATAGTTTATACCACAGGCTCTAAAACTGGACAAGAAGGTGCCTGGGTGAGGTGGGGAGGAGTCTTCTCAAATTACATCTGCCTGTCCTGGGGGGCTGAGGTCTTGATCTTTTAGTAAGGGTTGGGAAGTTGAGGGGAAAGGATGATGAGAAACCATCAGTCAGGAGACTTTGACAGGCTTCTCAGGCAATTCTAATAGTCTTAGAATCGCTTTACATAAAATAGAACGAAAAGAATTTTCATTCTTTTCCACCTCCTGTTGCAAATAATTTTTCCTCCGAACTTGGCTTCATATGACCTGTCTCTTCTTGCAGACAGTAGGCTGGTGATGGAAACGGCCTTGATGACTTCCTTAGTAAAACTGTCTTCCCCAAGTAAAAAAAAAAAAAAAAAGACTTTTTGTCCTTACATTTCAAAAACCTATTAATTTGTGGTGATAACAATCTTTTACATCTCGAGAGTCTGGAGAAAAAATGCAGAATTATATGATGTCCAAAAAATTGCAGTAAATTCCCTTTTGTGTTACTGCACCAGTGATGAATTTACCCAACCAGACCTCCCATGTTCAGGGACTTTCCTCAACCCCCTTGACTTTTTAAGATTATGAAACATGCTCTGGGTAGAGATCCCCTAAGTATCCACACCCGCCCACTCCAAGAAAGAGACAGAACATCTGCTCTTCATCTCTGGGAAAGTGTATTTAATAACTGGATGCTTTTCTTTTCAAAATGGTGCTGGCTTGTTGTGCATTCTCTTTTCTTTTCTTTGTTAGCCTTCAGGGCACAAACAAAATAAAACCATCCCTTAGATGTTTCAATCAGACAATAGCATCTGCATCAACAAAAATAACAGTTAATAGCATAAAATTGTGTCTTCTATACTTACTGGGAAATAAGAGTCAGCGTCAAGCATTGGGTTTTTTTTTCAGCATCCACGAAATTAATTTATTTCCAGAGACTTCTAAGAAGCAAAGGTATGTTGAAAAGGAGACAGCTAGGGAGCAAAGGAAGATTATGTAATCTTATAAACTTCAGGAACCTTCCACGATCAGCTATTAATTCTCAGTCCTAGCAGAATCTATTGAAAAATTGTGTGTGTGTCTATGTATAAGACACAGACAGAGACACAATGGCCAGCTACTGTTTCTCAATCCTGGCAGAATGGATGAAAAACTAGGTATGTGTATCCATGTTTGTGTGTGTGTGTGACAGAGAGAGACAGAGAGAGAGAAAGAAAGAGAACAAGAGGATACATTAGGGGAAGACAGAGAAACAAACTGAGCATGTGTCTTACTGAAAAAACATAATGCAGAAACATCTTGGCATAAAAGACGATAAAATAAGAAACAGAAGACTTCACTGCAGTACATCCTTACCCAAAAAACGCCACAAAAGTTTAAGCAAGCATAGGCCTAGCATCCTTTGCATTTGACCACCAACCAAAGGCTAATATTACCAGTCCCTGTAAGACCTTTTTTTGGGGGGAAGTTTTGTCATTTTTCCGATGTCTTATTTGTTTTAAATCCCATTTTTCTCAAAACAAGCACACAACAATTAGCCAGAAAGAAAATTTGCTTTTGTTTCACAGCAGGAGAGGGGATAAAAGGTAACAAACATTCTCCAGTTTCAACTCAATTTAAGTCTGATGACTATGTTGGGAACAGCTTCGAAGCCAGACAGAGTCCCTGTCCTCCTCGGGTAGCTGTGTGCTGGGGAGACCTGCAATTAAAGACTTTCGCACATAGGCCAGTTTAAAAGAGAACTTACTTAACTCAGACTTGAAGGGAGGGGTAGATCATGGAAGGTTCTCAAAGAACTGATGTCTACGCCAGATTCCTGAACCCAACTGTGTTTCAGAATTTCCAGGGAAGGCTTTGAAACTACACATTCCAGGATCTATCTCTGGATTTTTGCAATCAGAATCTCTAAAAGAGAATTGCACATTTTTCCCAGGTGAAACTAACCTGGTGGTCTGATTCTGGGCTTCAGGAAGAGAAGAAACATTAGGGGTGTGTAGGAGGCTGGAGGTGAGAAAGGGCAGGTTGGAGGAAGAACGGGAAGGCGGTTGGGTGGGACTGGAAACTAGAGAGCAAAGCTGGCTGGAAACCTGGAGGGAAGAGCAGCCACGCGATGGGAGGCCTTGTGCATAATGATAAAGACTTTGGCCTTCATCCCAAGGACAACACTGCCGAGGGAATGGGAGGTGTCAACAGGAAGAAAGACAGGGTTTGGTGAGGCTGGTAGGAATAAAGATGAGAGACTAGGGGGCAGCCACCCCAGGACCAAGGCCCTCCTGCAGGGATTTTAAACAGCCAAGAATCAGTCCTTTTGTCCTTGTTCCGTTGTTTACCACCTCACCCTCTTCCCTTTTACCTCCATCATTTCCCATGGGGAAAGCAGACAGAGAGGTGGAAACGCCTGTGTTGTTTATGACCAGCTGGTCTACCCTTTCTCTTTCACTTGCATAAATAGGATTGTACGTGAAACTTCATCAAAGCAGAAAGAGATGCAGCCCCAAACTCTTTCCCCCATATGTGGGTCACTATGAAAGTTTTGAGACAGACTGTGTGATTGTCCATGATTACACTTCCAAGAAACACAGTAGACAGAGTCCTTTCTAATTCTCCTGTGTGTGTTTCAACTTGCTCTGCTTATCAGTGCTGCTGGGACGGCTTCATTTGTTTCCATCAGCATAGATTTTATGCTTCTTAATTTTTGTGTATCTCACAACTCTGTAATGACCTGCGGCCTCTCTCCTGCTGCCTTTAGTGCCTTCTTTCTCCACCTAAGACTATTTTTTGTACTTGTTTTAACTGATCTCACTCAGACAACAATATCCTTGTTTGTTGGAGCCCTTGCCCTCTGTTGATGGGACTAGACCCATCCCCCTTAGATACATCACAGGATGGTATGCACACTGCCCTCTCTGATATCTGACCATGTCCTGACATTGCAAATCCCCCCACCTTGGCTTCATGAGCAACTCATAATGTCATCGACTAAGAACTGGTGGGGACTGGATGCAACAGTTAAAGAATGCTATGTCTCAGAGGAAGTGCAATCTTCTGTTTTCAAGTTCCAGCCAGCCTCACTTCTCCTCCCAAGTTGCCCTGACTCTTGCTCAACTAGCGAAACCAGAAATCAGGAAGAGATGCCAGTGGAAAGATTTAATAAAAACATTTAGTGGTAAGGTCAAGTGATAGATCTTCGAAAACCACAAATTTCTCCCCAAGCCTCTGTTTAAGTGAATACACTTGTACTAATAAGCAGTGAGGTTTCCCTAAGCAGAGGAAGTAGATAAGCGAGATAAAACCAACCCCATGACAGCAACAGTTATTCTCTGCACCAGTAACCACATGTAAAATAAACTGTGCTTAGAGAAAACTCAAAGGTGTCCCTGTCGTTCAACAGGTTTGCAGACAGGACTCGTATGGAGAGGATCACCCAGTCTGGAGAATGTCAAGGTAAATGGAATTGGCTGACAGATCACACAGTCACCAGGCAGCCACTGGGAGCTCTGCTTCTGGTGTCCACAGAGGCAAGGAGGAGAGTAATCCAAGAATGACTGAGCCAGAACTTGGTTTTCTTCTTTAGATCTTATCCAAAGAAATGATTTGAGCTCCAAATCAAAGGATGGGGAGTCCAGGAGTCTCAGTTCTCCAAACTCAGAAGTACCCTTTCTTATAGCTAGGCCAATAATTTGGAAAGACTCCTCACAGGCTAAAAACATCTAATAAAGGTCATTATTGAGCTCTGAAAATCAATTTTGATCAAAGGAAGCTTGAAAACAAACAAATGATACTATGGCATATATAGGAGTGTCCTTGCATTGAGTTCTTCTTTTAGAAAAAAAAGGAATTCTTAAATAAGAATTGGGCTATTACTAGTCTGATGATGTAATTTAACTTATTGAATGAAGCCAAGATCCAGAACAAAGGTAAGACGATTTAAAAAGAAAACCAAAAGCCAAGCTCATAAGTGATCTCTCTTAAAACAGAGAAAACGTAACATAATGAAAGTGTCACCGTTTTGAGTTATTCTTCCCAGGAGAAGGAAAGAAATATGGAGTAATAAACAGCACCAGAGAAATGCAGGGGAGATAGGAAGCCAGAATATTCTGTTATCCATGGGCAGGTAGCTTGTCTGTGTCTCTCACTTCAACTGAACCCAAATTCTGACTGTATAAGTGAGATAGAATAATAACTCTTTTTCCTTGGATTGTTTGATGTAGTCTGAAAGCTTGTGAATATGGATTCAGAAACATCTGTCTTCCACATCATCTGTCTATGGCTTGCCTTAGACTAAAGTCTTGGGTGGAACTAATAGCTCTCGTCATGCAAGTCGATGCCTCCGGGGGAAGGAGGTGAGAACATAGAAATATTAATACAGCCATCAGAGAAACTACTGGAAGCCAGCAGCTGACACTGTTTAGTTTCATTGACTTACAAGGACTGGGTAGTTTTAAAAGTGAATTATGAACGTGGTTGAGGGCTTGTTGGAGGAAAATGTTGGCAGGTATCAAAACCAGACTATTTGCGGCCACTTCTGAGATTTCAGTTGACATGGATTTGTGGTTGAGAAGCCAGAAAAACTCCTCTGGAGCTACGGTTCAACCCTTCCTAGTCTGATGCCAGAACCAAACCAGGCATGAAAGCCAGTTTTTATAGAGTCGAAGTTGCTGACAGTATATAAAGTTTTATAATCTGATTTCTACAACATGATTCCAGCAGTTTAAAATTTCCTAACAGAGGGAAGGACATCAAATGCAGGGGGCAAATCTAGACCTGCTCGGGGCCCAGGGGTTAAAAAATTTATACTGAACAATTACCTGGGCTTGAAGCTTAAAAATCCAATATTGGAGTCAGAGTCAGTCCTGGAGAGATAACCTGGGGCACTGCAACATCAAGGCAATAATCTTCTTTATTTTTTCCAGTTCTAAAAGCAAATTAAGTAAATTAGGCCAAAACCCAAAGTTGCAACTTCCTTAATGAGCATCCCAAAATAATATGTATGTTTATTAAAAAAAAAAAAAAGAAAGAAAAAATAACAACTAGGCTTTATTTCTGAATCTGCATTTAAGATATACTTGGATTTTACACATTTCACATTTATTTTATTCCTAATTATTCAAAATCATCCAGAAAGCAATGGGATGATTTCTATGGCAATTTCATGATCACATTATATTTCTAGATTCACCCAGCAGTGTGGATGTTGAAATCACAATGCTTGGCAGGTCATGTCGAGTCTCCAGATGGGTAGTTTAGGAACATGGAACCAGCCACTCTTTTATTTTGAGTCCTGAGACCTGATTAAGAGCCCAGTACTCCTCTAATACTCTCTGGCCCAGTGCTATTTGAACCAATTGGCAGTGATGCATAATTTTGACTTGCCTTACATCTGTCCTCTTCAAAACTTATCTCCATAAGTTCTGTTCTTAAATTTTTTAACTTTTGCCATTAAACATTTTAATTGTAGCTCCTGGAATCATACTTTTCTGCAACATTGATATACTAAACCATACAATTTTAAGCTGCCTAGCCACCGCATAAAATTTAGCCTGTGAAGTAGAATACTGTAATCATTAACAGCATAGCCTCTGGAGTCAACCTCCTAGGTTTATTTCCCACCTACGACACCTGCTAGATGTGTGATCTTGAGCAAGTTTCTTAACTTCTTGATATTTGAGATTTTTTTAAGGTTCTACCTTATAGCTTTGTTTTCTTTCTCCTCTGTTTTTTTTTCCATGCTTTTTAATCTTATTAAATTGACATAATAATTGTCATAATATTTATATATTTATATCTTTTAATTGACATAATTGTCATAATATTTACATATCTTAGTTTTTTGATTGACATAATATTTATATATTTATGTACAATTATTAGTGATGTTTTGAGACATGTAATATATAGTGATCAGATCAGGATAATTAGCATAACTCTCATGTCAAATATTTATCATTTCTTTAATGAGGATATGAAGATACATATCTCATTCAATAATGATGTGAGAATTAAAAAGCAATAATGCATGTAAAGTTATTTTTAAAAGTGCCTAATGCACAGTCTAGTGCTAGATGGTCTGTTTTTATGAAATCAATATTTGTACATAATTTAAATAGTAAAAAAGTACTGGGTGGGAGGAAGGAGATATGGGCTTCTAACTAGTTTATAATTGGAATTTTCAACCTTCTGAGGCAGCGTTTCTGCTGATTCTTGGGTCTATCTCAGGCCCAGAGTCTGCAACATAATAAAAGCGTTTTTCATAGATTTCAGATAAGCCTGTCTCTAGTTTCCCTCTGCCATCCATCTGCTGGAACTTCATTGATGCTTTTAACCCACTGTGTATCCTCTCTCAATCTCTTTATCCTTTAGTCCTCAACGTTCTAAATTGACTTAACATCAACTTTGAAGCAAGGGCCACCTGTGTGTTCAATCCCCCTCAGTGTTCAGTAACATTAAATAGTTGAATATTGTAATTGCTAAACATAATAATAGTATTCCCTGATATTACTATTATAATAACCACTGCCAGGTCCTCTGGTCACTATGAATTTAAAAATGTTAAAGGAAGTGTTGGTGAAAAGTGAGAACACGTGTGACTTGTGTATCTCAGCCTGGCTCTGAACAGTTCCAGCAGTGGAAACTTCTTTCTCCTCTCTCTCAACTAAATCACACCCCTTTGGCGGATTTCCTGAAACTTTCTGGGTTCCTCTCTACCAGTAACTTTTTAATAGGCCCCCTGGCAATGACTTGACCTCCCAGTGACCCTTTGGTTCCCTGTAAGCCCATCTTTCACAAACCCCTTATAGCGTCTCCACAACCGCCTTCCTTTCTTACTGTTTCCAATTGCCCCGGTTGGCTTTCTGCTTGTCAGGTCATCAGCAGGTCTCAATAATTCGGCTGCTAATTTGGCTCACAGATCACTGACCCAGCGAGGCATAATTGAGCTTCAAATTAAGTCCTTTGATTGTGGCATGTGGTCCTGAAGGACCTCTGAGAAAAGACTTTTGTGTGGAGATGAAATAACAAGGAATAAACAATTGCCTCCCAGAACATTTCCAACAATTCCTATAAACACGCAGTGAAGGAAAAATTAGTATATCAAAGCCTGAGGGGTAAGAATTCAGCATTTTCTATGAGCTGGAGTTGTGGAAAGAGTTCAGCAGCAAGGTTGAGTAGAAATCAAAAGAGAGCTGACATCTGTCCCGGATTGTGCAAACACAGAGAAATAAGGATGACCTTTCTCCCCTACTTAACTTGGAGTTTCTCCATGGGAAGAGCCGAGATGCTTTGTTTGCCTGAAATATAAATTATTGGCAATCCCCCTATCCCCCTCACCAGCCCGGCCCCACCATAGACCTTTAGATCCAAGAACTCAAATTTCTGAAGCAAGCTTGAATTTCTATTCCAGTTTCTTTCCACCTTTCTAAGTCTGGCATGATCCTCATGCGGAGAGAACTGGGATTCTGGTTGCAAGTGAGATCTCTGCTCTTCTGAAAGTTTCCCTGGACTTTGGGATTCTCCAGCTCCTTTATGTAAGTTTGTTTTCCAGAGATGTGAGTCCCTAGAAAGACGGCCGTGCAACTAAGACCTCTGGATGTAGGCAGGAGATTCCAGCTGTCTTGAGACAGAATAGGGAACAAACCTAAGGAAATGCTATAAAGACACAATCTCACAACAACAAAGGTGAAGCTCCTTGAAGAGACATACAGAAGGACTACTGTTTGGCAACTTGCTTTCTATTAAAAGACAATCCCTGCAAGACCAAGCTAGGAAGAATGCACAGTGCATCACACAACGTGTGAGTAAGATTAAATAATAGAATAATTTAGGTGAAGATATTGTAGTTGGCTGAAAATCCCTGCACTGTAATTGTTCGATATAGAAGAAATACTGGCAAAATCTCAAGTTAGAAATCCCTGGTTGATTTCACTCTCCATTCCCGCCATCCCTTAGCAAACCTCCCAGTAAGCGGAGGAGACTTGCCAGTGGCACAAAATACTTTGGTTTAATAGATGGTTGTTTATCTTGGCTGCTAAAATTGTACATGACATCCCCTATCCTCTCATGAGTTGAACGAAACTAAATTCATGGAAGAGATAAGAAAACTTGCCTGGTTGAATAAAATAAAGAAAATACAGTTTGATTTATCAGATGCTTCATAGAACGAAGAAATACATCTTCTTTAAATATCCATCCACCATCTGTTGCCTTCCCCATGCTCATCTTCCCCAAACCAGATATTAGCAAGATTGAACACTGGGAATTTATATCAGCCTCAAACCATTCAAGGGATAAGTTTTTTCTTTTTCTTTTCTTTTCCTTTCTTTTTTTTTTTTTTTTTTAAGAGAAGGTCTTACATTGTCTGTCACCCAGGCTGGACTGCAGTGGCATCCTCATAGCTTACTTCAGCCTCAAAATCCTGGACTCAAGTGAGCCTCCTGCCTCAGCTTCCCGAATAGCTGGGACTACAGAGCCACCAACATTGAGCTAATTTGACACCATCCTTTTTTTTTTTTTTTTTTTTTTTAAATAAAGCAGGCTCTCTAGTCCAATTGCAACACTGACTTAATTATAATTTCCACCATCAATACTGAGTTGTAAATAAACTAATAAAAATAACAGTGTCTTAGGATAAAAGTGACTTTTAAATAATTCTTATCCATCTTTTTTTCTGGTACACAGGATTTAATTTTCCCATGGCCATTTCTGCAGGAAAATTAAAGTGGCTACAGAAAGGAAAATATGAGAAGTTTATTAAATCATGGGAAACCATTGCCAATGGAACAAAAAAAAAAAAGTGACAATGTGAGGGAGTATTTAACTAGTACTAATTAAAATTACCAACATTGTGTTAGGTTCTCTTTTCATAAATAGTGATTTTAAAATAATATTTTTAAAGCTTGCACCACACCAGCAAAGATACAGCTGCTCTGATGTTTTTCTTGGCAAGCTAATGCCTGATGGATCCTTTGTGGGTACTGAATAAATCTGAAGTTCGAAAGCTCAGCAAGTCTAGAACCAGACCGCTGGATGGTTCTCGGGAGAGTTCAAATATTTGAGAGAAAAGATAATGTATGAAACCCACTTCTTGTTTGAATGTAAGGAAAGACGGACTTGCAACCAGGTGTGAAAACATGGTGGAGCTTCTGCAAATGCAGCGTTGGGTACGGCTGCTCTCACGGGAAGCTGAGTAATGAAATGAAGCTTCTCAAGACAGAAACTCCTGGCATAAAAACTCAGCTCCCCAAATTGCACCAAGGAGAAGTGTCCACCTCTCCTTTGTTGACCTGGTTTCCTTAGGGCTTTCAATTAGGACCACATTCCTTTCCTGCCTTTGCTGTTTGCAAGTTTAGTTCAGGTCAATAAGCACCTGAAGCTTTTTGGACAGCAAATAATAAGCTTAATCAGCCTCCTGATGAGTGAAAATGTTCTCTGTGTCTTGCAGCACTTGAGTCTTTGGCATTTTCCTATTCAAGATAAGCCTAGATAATATCTGGGATCAAATGGAGTTGATGAGATTTGAAGTGTCTAAATGCTTGTTCTTCTTTTTTTTTTTTTTTTTTTCTTTTAAAGAGAACTTAGCCCTATTTCACTCAAAAGAAAGTAGATAGTGAAGTACATGGTTTTTCTCACACAGAATCTTCCATCTTTGCAAAAGTTTTCTTTAGAGCCCCAATGTAAAAGTGGCAAGAAACTTCTGCAGCAAGGTTGATTGCATGTGGGATGCGAAGAGACCAAGGAAGAGAAGGTTTCCAACTTGGCAAACAGCTGAAAAACACAATCACTGTGTCTGCAGAAGTTACAAAGTCTGCTGAACTGGAGGAGGGCAGGTAGAAAGTAAAATGCTAGTTTTACTTTCCACAAACAATAATCCACAAACAATTCATTGTGGCTTTTTCAGTAGCACATGCATGACTTTCTATGGCAAATAAACTTAGTTCGAGTTATTATTCATAAACAAAAAGAATACATTTAACTATTTAACTATTTTATCTTGACCTATTGTCAGTAAGATTAAATGTATATTTCTAGGAAGTCTTTTTACTTTTCTTTTTTCACCAGATATGAATTTTACAAACATTACTTTTGTTAGTGGTAACAGTGGAGCTGGAGAGCAGTATGCCTTTTCCAAGCTGCACGGCAGGAACCACCAATAGTGTGGTGGAACTTATGGCCCTTCTCAAGGCCACAGCCCTTCCGGCCTGCAGATGTCAGCCCACACATCTCCCTGTGGTTGTGGAAAGGTTTGGTGATCCATAGGGTCAGGATTTCTGGTGATAGCTTAATGGAATGAATCAATGAGGATAACCTCAAAAAAATTGTATGTGGAATCTTCACCAACCCAGTAAGAATTCAGGATTCTTAAAGCCCCATACTGGCAGCTCAGTGCCCATAGCTCAGCAGTTAGGATGCTGGCCACATGAACCAGGGATGGCAGGTTTGAACATGGCCCAGGCCTGCTAAACAACAATGACAACTACAACAACAACAAATAGCCAGGTGTTGTGGTGGGCGCCCATAGTCCCAGCTACTTGGGAGGCTGAGGCAAGAGAATCACTTAAGCCCAAGAGTTTGAGGTTGCTGTGAACTGTAATGCCACAGCACTCTACTGAGGGTGACATAGTGAGACTCCCATGTCTCAAAAAAAAAAAGACAGAAAGAAATAAATCAGCTCTCTTTCTGAAGGTATTATTTATTACACTGGAGTCATAATCATTTGGGAAGTATCTCACCTTGCTACTCATTATTTTACAGAGTGTCCCAAAGATTGCCCATAAAAGTCACCACAGATAGGGAAAATGAGAAATTTTGACTAGATGTACCTTTATTTACAAAATATTTATTACAAAATTTTACAAAGAAGTTGCCAACACACAGAGAATATTTTGTAAATATTTTGTAAGATTTTGTGATGACAGTTTTGTAAATAAGGGGCATTTAGCTACAATTTCCCATTTTATCCTATGTATGGCAACGTTTAGGGGTGACCTTTGGGACAGGCACCCTGTATAATAGAAGGGCATTCAGAAGTTAAATATATTCTTCATTTAAAGGACTTGCTTTAAAGGACTAAGAGCCTTCTTTATGCCTAGACAGGGTCTTTAAGACCCTACCCAGATGGAATCAAAAAGGAATATCTGAGTCATACCTTGAAGAGGGGGAACTTGTATTAGTAAACTTGGTGACAAAGCTCACCTGCCTAGGAGAAGTCTCTCTCTGTGGCACCTGAGTCACATGGTCCTGGTCCAGCCATGCTTTTTAACTTTTCCTTAAAGGCTTGAAATAATGGCTTCCTTTCCAATTAGACTCTTTGGTCTTTCTGTCTGTCCCTCACGTCCTTGTTAGGTCTGCTCTGCACATGCCCAAGGCCCACTCAGCAGCAAGTCAGAGAATGGTCACCTCGTCACTGCCTCCTACTGGTGATGAAAGTGCATTGCCTCCATGTAGCAGGTCCATCATCACAAAGTGAACATCATCTCTGCAACTCAGCGGGGAAAAACCAAGGAATGGCATGTATTCTTTCTAACTTCAACTGCCAGTTGGACCTTGCAGGTAAATGTGAAGTGAGCCTGGGTTTTGGGCAAAGCTAGGGAGGGCTGCTTTGAGATACACCTTGGTGTCATTAGGGTCTTGACCACATATTAATGTTTCAATTCAAATAAATTCAATATACTTAACATTACATGTCACAGGAACCCAAAGGGAGAAGATCATTTCTGACTAGAAAGTTTGGAAGGATGTTAGGAAGAAAGGCAGCCCTTGCATGAGACGGTAAAGACAAAGTGGAGTGCAGACCCGTTGTGCAGAGGGTTGGGAAAGAGAGAGTGTATACAACAGAAAGAAAAGTATCAGCAAAGGTGAGGCAGGAATGGGAGTCAATGTTAGTGGAAGAGACAGAGAAGCTGGAAAAGCCACTTGAGGATCCTACCTTGGTGGACTCTGATTTCTATGTCAAGGGATGTAGACTATTCTGCTGGCTGGGAGGAACAGGAGAGTATCATAGTCAGGGAAGTTTTCTTGGAAAAATGAGTCTGACCATGCTAGTGGATTGGACTAGAGGTAGGAAGGACAGAAGCAGACAGCTGCTTAGAGGCTGTTGTAGTAATCTTCAGGAGAAATGAAGGTCTGAGTCCCAGGTGACAGTGAAGTGACTGGAAGTCAGAGACAGATGGGAGGAAAGATTGAATATATGGCTGTGAGGTGGGCTTAGTGGGCTTGCAAGGTGAGGGAGGAGGGCACTACAAAGCCTTTATGTGGTTCCAAGCCAAGGTGACCAAGACCCCTATGTTACCAAGGAAAGACAAAGGGAACCTGTTTCAGATATGCATGCAAGTCCAGCCTTGGAGAGAGAAGACTACAGGATGGAAAAGGACTAAGAGCCATAAATGCAGACTGGTGGTAGGGAAGGGTCTGCACTAGGGAGGACCCTGTTTCAGTTCATTGTGGGCTGCCATAACGTAATACCTGACAGTGGGTCATTTATAAAGAACAGAGATTTATTACTTACAATTCTGGAGATTAGGAAGCCCAAGAGTGCAGGATCAACATCTTGCAAGGACCTTTTTACCTCATTGTACCATTGCAGAAAATAGAAGGGCAGGAGAACACACGCATGAGAGAGGAAGGGGGTGGACTCATCCTTTTCTCAGGAACCCATCCCAGTGATAACTAAGCCACTCCTGAAATAACTAAGCCACTCCCATGATAATGGCATTAATCCATTCATGAGGGATCGTGTGGGTGAATCCCTCATGACCAAGTTCCTATCTTTCAATGTTTTTGCATTAGGGGGTAAACTTCCAAACAATTGCTTTTGAGGGACATATTCAAGCCAGAGTAGACCCCAAGGCAATTAGACAGTACTGGTCACTTAATACTTTTTATGTAAGTATAAATACCCCCCAACTGCAACAGGATCATGTCCCTGGAAACCTATCCTAAGCTGAAAATACCTGAAGTTGGAAATGCATTCAATATCCCAATGAACCCATCGTAAAGTCTAAAAATTGCATCAATTGGGCCATTGTAAGCCTCAAACCTTACAATCCTCAAACCTCAAGATGGGATTACATCCCAATAAGTCCATCGTAAAGTCAAAAAATCATAAATGAAACTATTGTAAGTCAGGGACCCTCTGTGTTAATTAAACGAATAAGAGCAGAAAGAGGAGAAAAGTATAAACATACTTTCATTAGCCCCACTTAAAACAAACACTGAATGCAATGGAATTCTGATACTAATAAGGACTGGAAAGCATAAAAGACTCCAAGAAGCAGGTGCTCTACAAAGCTTGGTAAAATTGAAACCACTCCTGCCTTCTAGAATTGACTCAATAAAATAGGCATAGCATGATGTAATTGTGTCATAGAACATAACTTGCATTAATGAAGTATAACAACCACTCACAAAATCCAAGAATATTTTTTAAAATACCAAGAGTACTGCTTTACTCAATAAATTATGTAATCAAAATGAACCGATGGCATTCTCCTCAGGTTGTGGAATTTCTGAATATAAGAATGCAGGCATCAGGCTGCTGAAGTAGCTCATTACATAGGACGTCCAGCATTTTAATCTTCCATTGAATATATGCTTCCATTCGTCAACTCTTACAGATAGTTTTATTTTGTTCTGTTTCCTTTTTCTTTCTGAAATTAGTAGCTGTACAGTTATAGATAATGGTCATTTCTCCAAGCACTTCATTTTTTCCCCTCTCTTTCATTTCTTGAGAGTTTGGCTGCTAGGGGAAGGTAAGTATGAATATTTGTCTAAGAAACTGTCAGTGGCAGAAAAGAAATAGGAAGCTATAATAAAATCTGAAAGAGCTTCAGAATGGTTGTAGAACTCTTTCATTATACCCATGTACACTGTATTCTACGATGGTATTCATATTATGGATTTTTTAAACTTGGTCAATAAAACTTGCTGTATTGCACCAAAAAGAGTATTATTAAGATGTTGACTCTTAAATCTAAGTCTTCTTTTCATGAATGGTCAGTTCTCTCTAAACCTCCACATTGGATATATCATCCAAAATGATTTTCACTAAAGTTCTGTTGCCTGCAAAGCTAAGCAGGATTGATAATTTTGAAGAATCAGCATCGTAGCCTTCCATGTTCGAAGACAACAGCATTGCCACACGGGTAACTGTGGGGGATGGGGAAAGTGAGGAGGGGCTGAACTGGGCAATTGGATAAAAGAGTTGTTTAGAAACCCTACACATGCAGCATTTAACTTTTAATTACACATAAATAAATAAATGATTAAAAAAAAATTTTCCCAACTCTGCCGATGGAGTCTAGAAATTTCCAAGTTACCCCTCACCTTTTTTTTTTTTTTTTTTTTTTTCAAGCCAGCTGCCAAGGATAAGGTAAAATTAAGTTCCAGCTAATGGAATTCATAAATCATTTGTACGGGCCCAGGTACCTTTCAACTTTAGCATTCCTTTGTGTGGTCCTAACATGAGTTGGCAGGTCAAGCATTTAAAGGACCTCTTAACACAGTCCCCTAAGACAGGGACCAAACCATTGATGTTTGTATCCCCATGACGGGTAAGACTGAAACTGCAAGAGCAGGCAACCTAAGACAGGGGCTATGTTTTTCCGCCATACAAAAAACAAAAGAGGGAATTGTTGGGCCCTGCCATGT
>CAUYPK010057088.1:0-49644 GCA_963574355.1 Loris lydekkerianus | reverse complement strand
TCTCCCTACCTCCCTCCCTCCCCTTTCTTGAGAGAGGGGACTTGCTGTTTATCACCCAGGCTGGTAGGAGCTCCTGCCCTCAAGAGATCTGCCATCCTCCCAGCTCAGCCTCAGGTGTGAGCCAGGATCTGTTTCTATAGATATTTTTTTAGGCTATCACTCTATCTCATCTAGTTTTAAGAGCTCCCTGGACAGCTTATTTTGGAATTTCTTCTGCTGCCCTGGTTGGTATAGTATCACCGATACCAGCTTTTGCCTTTGGACGGAAGGCTGCTCTCTCTCACTCATGCACTCCCTGTATAGGAAACCAGGAGCTGTGTGAGGCTGCTAAGTGTCTTCCCACTAAAGGACAAGCATTCTGTAGCAGCACATACTTAGCATTTGACATTTGATAAACAAGCTTTTTTGAAGTATTTTCAATACAATTTCAATTTTGGCAATTGTAAGCACAGGATCCAGTTAGTATTTGGCGAAGTAAACAGATGTGGACATGCTGCCTGCATCAAGATGCATTAATTTTTCTGAAAAGTGGATAAGAACTTGTGGGAATGAATAATGGAATTCAAATCAGATGAGGCGAGATATTTGATATTCAAGAATAAATCACAGTATAATAAATCTGCTACTTTGTTTGACTTGAATGGGGAGCCGCTAATGCTGAAATAGTCAGAGAAAAGGAAAAGTGGAAATTCTGTAGAGGAGAGGCCAGCCCTCAGATAATACTGCTGCCTGCCCTTAGTGGACTGCTGTCTTCTTGAAAGATGCTGTTTCAATTCAATACAGGCAACATTCATTGATTATTATTTAGGAAAGCTGGTTTATTTATAAGGCACATTTAAACAGTGGAAAATGCAAAAAAGCTAGGCACAGTCCTTATCGTTAAGAAATTTTAAAATCGAGACATGTTTCAGACAGAGAAATTCTCTGCTTGGGGCAATAGGGGACTCCTTTGAAATAAGCCTGGTGAGAGAGAATGGCTTCTGGCATATTAGTGGTGAGCATGAAATATTTTGTTTTGATGAGCTCTATTAAAACTGAAGAGGCAGGGCCATGTGTGCTGGCTTGCACCTATAATCCCAGCACTCTGGGAGGCCAAGGTGAGAGGATCACTTGAGCTCAGGAGTTTGGGACCAGCCTGAGCAAGAGCAAGACAACCACTCTACTAAAAATAGAAAAATTACCTGGGTGTTGTATTGGGCACCGATAGTCCCAGCTACTCAGAAGGCAGAGGCAGGAGGATCACTTGAACCCAAGAGTCTGAGGTTGCTGTGAGCCAGGCTTACGTCATGGCACTCTAACCTCGGCAGCAGAGTAAGACTGTTTCAAAAAAAGAAATAAAAAGAGAAGGAGAGAGGTAGGACTTTGTAATCTTATTAAGGCTCTTGATAATTCTCAATTTTGTCTTCCTCTAGTACTTGTCCAGATCAATATTTGGGGAATATTTGGGGGGGAAAAGTCTTTTCTCTTAAACCCCAGGATAATAGAGAAATTCATCATTTAACGAGTATTTGTTGAATCCTTAATTTTCCTAGCCCTGGACTTTGGTACTATCAGGTGTGTCTAAGATGTTTAATATATTTAAGGTATAGAGTTCACAAATGAGAATTTACGAAAAGGAACATCTCTTCTTAAGCTTCAGGAACTATGATGTGTTACTATGTGTTTACTACGATGTGAGGATTTGTTAAATAGACAGCTAGGGTGAGCTGGCTTGGGATCCAACTGCAGAATTGTTGCAGGATGACTGTCCCACTGGCAGGCGCTTCTTATCTGAGAGAAAGTAATTGGTTGCTGGTGACTCAAGTGAGGCTGGGAAGACTCATCCATGAGCAAATTAAAGACAACAGGGACTTTAATTGTGTTCACCCTGGCACCAATCAGATGAGATGAAGAGGGGCTTCACGGAGAGGTGGAGAGCCAGATGGAGGTCTGAGATGCAGAGTGCTGAGGGCCGGCGGACTGGAGAACCTCACGGGCTGAACACTGGGGTCTTATTTATTCCTCTTGGCTGCAGTGTGCCAGCCAGCAGGAGACTCATCACTAAGATATTACAAAGAAATGATACCAGGCAAGAAAACTACATACTGCTTCTCTCCTCACCTCATAAATTTTGTTACTAGCAATTCAGATTCTTATAGAACGGCCTGCCACAGCTGTCTCTAGAAATAAGGGTTTATTTGCAGAATTTTCATTCAAACAAAATCCACAGTAGTTTTAAGAGTGAACATTATGGTTTGAAGTCAAGAGGGACGTCCCTGAGAACACATGTCTGTTACTGCCCAGTGACTTGACTTGGAGCCTGGACTTTTGGTTTCTGGTGCTGGGATCAGGTGGCATGATTTGACATGCAGTTACAAGGTGTGGTAATCTGTGATTGCTTTTTCATTCTTGATGTTCCCTACTCAGACCTCTGGGAAAATTCCACAACAGTTCATTTTGTAAGAGGGCTACCTCCTTGGATATTTTGGTAAAACAGTCCAAAAACAAGTCAGGACAAGAATGATGCAATACCTTTTTAAAATTAGGCTTGAAACAAATGCCATCATAGTAAATTATGATTTTCCAATATGGTTTGGAAAAAAGAGGCAGATTAATAATCCCTATGCATTTACTTTCAGAAGAATTAATTTTAAAATTAGTTATCATATGATTATGTTTTCCTGATGTACACGTAAGTGCATGCTAATTGCAGAGAAGAATCTCTGTATTATTCTGCAATTTGTGTTTGTCCTGAGCTTGGTCAGTTCATTCCAGCTCACCAGGGCAGAGACTTGGGCTATTGTGAAATTGTGGGCACAAGCCCAGTGGGGGGGCGGGCATGACCAGGCAGGGCTGACACGTGTTAATTTAGTTTTCTTCAGTCATGCTGTTGCAGCTGCCCCCTTTCCTCATTGCTGGGTTCCTATGACCACAGCAAGTAGGGACCTAACTCTGGGGTCTGGGATGAAGGACAACTCAGGCTGGGCTTAGGGCACTTGATCTGCCACTTTGTGGGCCCTTGTCACTCCTCATGCGAATGGAGCAATGACAGTAGGTATGACTGGAAAGGGGGGAAATGTGCCCTTTGCACTCCCAGAAAAAATCATTGTTCATTTGTCCCCATGTAAGTTCAGCAGGGGCAACTGGTTCTCAATAGTGTCCTACCCCAAAGGATGGTAGTGTTAAGAGAACTTTCCAGTTTATTTGAATTTGGGTGCTGACAGATGAGAACATGGGATATTATGGTTACCCACAAATACGACAGTTTATTAAGAAGCTACTAGACAGGCTGCTGGTCTGGGAGAGAAGGACAAAATTAGCTGGTAAACTGTACTTGGAACTACTGAGGTTAACTAATGGTTGTTTTTATAGCATAGTGGAAAAGTTGGCCATTAATTACTTTTAAAGAAAACTAATGAGTCAATCCTGTTTGTACCTTATGTACAATCTCCTTCTCAATATCAATATATTTATTCTAAGCATATAAGGTAATTAAAATAAAACTTAGTAATATGGGGAGAGGACAGAGGGATCAAGCCATAAAATCAGATCATAGGGTGAGAAGCAACGTGGCTGGGTGAGGGGTTTTAGTATGGGAAGGATTATCCTGATTTATTTTTTTCATTTAGCAATGGTAAGATTTTTGTTAACATCAATAATGTAATGTTGATAATGCAAAGTGATAGTGTAAAGCCTTATTAGAAAGGCCCTCTTTCAAGGACAGCTATCATAATGTTTCAGCAACTGATAGTGGCCAAAATATTTTTAATATGTAATATATGATTTGAAGTCATACCTGAACTTATGTATGTGTTTAACCAAAATGCACCTATTAAAATCTGACAGATGTTGTAGACACAAGCAACACTAAATAAGATAGATTCAGGCCCTGCACTCCTGCAGTTTGTAATCAAATGGCCTTTGACATTTTCCTGTGATTGTTTTATTTCTTTAATTGGAGAAATTTTTAATTTCAGTTTCTGTTATGTTAAGGTTAAAAAATAAAAATATAATGTGGGACTCACTAACACTTTTGGTTTTGGTTTTCCATTTAAAGAAAAATTTAGTGCCCAAGATAGGCAAGAAGTTTTAGAATCATGTAATTGATTACCTGGGAGCCAATTTTATTCTAATTGTGTTTTTAGTGGTGTCAGAACTTTTTAGAGGTACAAGCTCTGAAAATGATAATAACTTGATACATACAATAAGTATTAGTTGAAGTCTATGACAGCATTGTGTTAGATTCTGAGGTTCTAAAATGTTGACCTCACTCCTGTAAGAAGCTTGGGATTATACAGTCATTTAAACCTTAAAGTGTAAGTTGATAATTTAGTTGTAATTTTGATAATAGCTATGAAAGAGGAAACATTGGGTGCTATGAAAGCAGTAGTAGTTGATTAGTTAATGTGGAGGAGCTGAGAAAATTTCCTTGAGGATTTCACTGGACTTAAAGAGATGAGTAGGAATTAGGTGGGCAAAGGAGAGGAAGGTGATATGTGAAGGAGAAAGAATGTTCTAGAGGCATATATATGTTTGGGTGCATGTGTATGTGTGTGTGTGTAGCTTAGGAAAAGATAAAAAGCTACAATATGATTGAACGTATGTGCCCAATCACCAAAGCTTATTCTGCACCTTGAAGGTAGAGATGAAAGATTTTAAAGCAGCAAAGATAGAATCTTTGTAGTTTTCATTTATAATTTGTTTTTTCTGAAAGCTTTAATTTTTCTTCTTTACCAACTTCATGGTTTTCTACATGTACAATATAATCATTATTATTCTGACTCAAGCCCACAGGTCAGATGATTCAGCTCTTCTTTAGCACAAAAGCCTGATGGCAGAGACTAGTCATTCCAAAAGTGAAGGGGCTGCAGAAAAGCAATTTTAAGATTATATAAAAGTACTTCTTGAATGCTATTTTGTCCTTCACTACTTTTGAATCAATTTTAGATTTACAGAATTACTACAAGGGTAGTAAGAGGATTCTCATTTATGCCACACCCAATTTCTTCTATTACTAACATCATACATGATATGATTCATTTATCAAAATCAATGAACCAATATTGATTCTTTTTTGTTAACTAAGTCTATACTTTATTCAGATTTCCTAAGTTTTTATCTGATGTCCTTTTTCCTGTCCCAGGATCCCATCAGGATACATTATATTCCATAGTCAGATCTCCTTCAGCTGTCTTTAGTTGTGACAGTTTCACTTTCATTCTTTATGACTTGCACAGTTCTGAGTGCTGTTCAGGCGTTTTGTGGCATGTCTCCTTATTGAATTTATCTAATGTTTTTTTTTTTTTTTTATTTGTTTGTTTTTTTTTTCTCATGTTTAGACTGAAATTTCTGTGTTGGGGAGGAAGTCTACAGAGGTTAAATGTGGTTCTCATCACATTGTAAGGGTGTATTCTATGACACAAGTCATCACTTGATGTTAGCCTTGATCACGTAGCTTGAGGTATTATTTGTTACATTTCTCTACTATTCAGTTACTTTTTATTTTTCCTCTTCCATACAGAACTTCTTTGGGAGAAGCCATTATGTGCCGCTCATACTTAAGTCATAGGGCATAAGCTTCATTCTCTCTCTCTCTCTCTTTTTTTTTTTTATCTTTTGGGACAGAGCCTCACTATGTCACCCTCAGTAGCGTGCTATGGTGTCACAACTCACAGCAACCTCAAACTCTTGGGCTTAAGCAATTCTCTTGTCTCATCCTCCCAAGTAGCTGGCACTACAGGTGCTCAGTACAACCCCTGGCTATTTTGTTGTTGCAGTTGTTATTGTTGTTTAGGTGGCCTGGGCTGGATTTGAACCACCAGCCTGGGTGTATGTGGCCCACGTGCTACCCACTGAGCTATGGGTGCTGCCAAACTTCATTCTTTTAAGGGTGGAATATCTACATATATTATTTGGAAGTGTCTGTTTACCTCAATTAATTTCCTTATTTAATCCTTTATATCAGTATAACTTAAGAATATTTACTTTAATCTTTGGATTTAATGCAATCCTATTTTATTTGTTTTGCTCCTTATATTGTTCTAGCTTTGGCCACTGGGAGCCCTTCCAGTTGGCTTCTATATCTCCTTGACCTCCTACTTTCTGTTGCTATAATGTGGTTCAGACTCATTTTGGGCCCTGCCCAGTCCTAGGATCAGCCATTTCTCCAAGGAGTCATGTTTTTCTTTATTGAAAACTGAGATCTGAGTAGTATATGTACTTGTTATTGGGCATTGTCACTTCTAGACGCTTTAAGTTGACCGCACGAAGAGATATGTGTGTGTGTAATAACCCAGCTACCTACACATAGCTATAAATATTCTGTATGTAACCACCCACTTTTGTGTTAAGTTAAACATGGGTACATACTGGTGACTCTAACCCATTACCACTTGTACCATTCTAGCCTTTTCTCTTACTTATCTGTCACTTATTATACCACTGGTGAGAAACCTGACTCTGCCATCTGCTGTTTATTTACAAGCTACACATGTACAGAGGTTTCAGAATTGTTAACCTGTACCTCTGTGAGAAACGTTATTAACTAGACCAGAGTGTGTATCTGCAGTTTCTTTGCTTTTATTCTTACAGGTCTCACTCAGTTATTTTCACAGTCACTTAGGATAGCACCTTATTTCCCCATCCCCTTCAGTGAGCTTGTTTCATACATTAGATTCATTCATAACATTCTGTATTCTATCCTGGGATCCCTTGACCTCCTAAATTATTTTTTTAAATAGTTATACATTAAGGTTTACTCTTTGTTCTATAAAGTTTCATGGGTTTCAACAAGTATTTAATGTATTATATTCACCAGTATAGTAACATCGTTACTGTAGAGTAGAATAGTTTCTGTGACTGTAAAGTAGAATATCTTCTACATCCTATGAAATCTCCTGGGTTTCACCTGTTCAACCCCTACCTCCTACCTTGTGCTTCTGGCAATCCCTGGTCTGTTTAACATCTTTCTAGTTTTTTCTTTTCTTGAATACCATGTAATTGAAATAATATAATACATAGCTTTTTCAGACTGGATACTTTTGCTCAGATATATGGATTTAAATTTCATTATCTTTTCATGGCCTGATAGCGCATTTCTTTTTAATCACTGAATAACATTTCCTTATCTGAGTCGTCGTTTTTCCCCTCACCTATGAAGCACATGTTTGTTGTTTCCAGCTCATGAATAAAGCGGCTATAAACATTTTTCAGGTAGGCTTTCATGTGGATATATGTTTTTAGATAAGTTGGGTAAACACCTAGGAATACAATTTCTGGATCATGTGGTGAGAGTGTGCATTTATTAAATAGCTTCACAAGAAACTGCCATCCTATTTTCCAAAGTAGAAGTGCCATTTTGCCTTCCCACCAGCAGTGCATGAGTGCCTGCTGCTCCCTGCCCTGTCAGCACTTGATTTTATCAGCGTTTTGAATTTTAGCCATTGTAATGGGGATGTGGTGGTATTTTATTATTTTAATTTGCAATTCTCTCCTGACAAATAATATTGAGGATTTTTTCAGATGCTTTTTTGCCAACTGTATAATATTCTTTAATGAGGTTTCTGTCCATTCTGTTGCCCATTTTAAAATTGAGTTTTATTATTTTCTTTTTGTTGAGTTTTAAGAATTCTCAGTATTTTGGTTGCAAGTCTTTTATCAGACATGTATTTTGAGAACAATTTCTTTCAGTTTCAGCTTTGTCTTTCTTTTCCTTCTATTAACATTATTTTTTTCAGAGAAGTTCTTCATTTCAGTGAAGTTCAAATTATTAATTTTTTTTTTTCATGGATTATGCTTTTGGTGTTGTACATGAAGACTTACCACCAAGTTTGATATATGTAGATTTTTTTCTGTTTTCTTCAAAAAGTAGTATCGTAGTTTTGCATTACTTATTTAGATTATGCTGCCCTCCCCAAGTTTCATTGTGAAGGGCTAAATGACAACCTTTCCTGCCAACTAGTATAATCTGTATCAGAGAGAGTCACTTGATGAAGGAGGATGGAAATATTATTGCAGGTAGGGAGGGCGGGACTTGCAGCTTGGAAGCAATAAACTACAGTGTTAGGGAATAGAGGCAGCAAAGGAAAGGCCATGAGGCCCCTGAACTTGCTAGTTGGGACAGGGTTAGTTAGTTGTAGGGGAAGGGGGCATAAAATGGGCATCCTTTACCTCCTGAAGATAATCTTTACTTCCCTTCCCCCCAATATTTCTAAATTGGGCTTGAAATATTATTTCCTCATTGCATTACATTCAATTACATGTAGTCTGTGATAATAAAACTTTAGAAGGAGAAATGCAGACTTTCAAATTGGCAGTTTATTAAAGAAAAAAAATAGGGAGAAGAAATTTTGTTACAACTAAGGATGACAGTAATTACCGAGAACTTCTGTTTATAGCCAAGATAGAGTTATAGGGGCTGAATTTATTCTCCCATCAGAAACTTATAATCAGCAGATGAAAAAGTGGACAAAATATGTAAAACTACAATCTATAAACTTTGGCTGTCAATCAATGCAGGATGATGTGTCTTGAGAAAGGAAAAATGAATGGGGCGAGTCTTGTGGTCCAACTTCCTGACTGGGAAGACGTTCCAGCCCTCACAGGGACGAGGGGCCCTGGTATAATTAACTATATAAGGTAGTGCAAAATCAGGAAAGAAGAGCTACAAAAACAGAGGAAGCATGTCTGCACATGGGTTTTTGAGCCTGATGCCAGAAGGGAAGAAAGCGAACAGGTGGTGGTGTGGGAAAATGTCATATAAGGAGGCCTGAGCCCAGCCTTGTTTTATAAAAAAAAATAATAATAATAAAGATTGGCAGAAGGGATTTGTAAAGACAGATTTGGGCCTATTTGTGGAAATTCATGTATCTTAACTTAGAAAACTCTATTTAAAATAAACTCTTACCCTAATCCTCATACAAAATGTATCTGCTTTAGACAAATGGGGGTGGGGGATGAAATGACCAGATACCCCAACAATGCCACCTGTGGTAGTCCCATAGAAATGCCAAGGGTCTTCATGGTATAGTTAGACATCTCCTGAAGGCTAAGGCGGCCACTGGGGGCTTCAGGCAGATGATGACTAGATAAAAATATGTGCACAGTGGAAATTAACCAATCTCCAGTTAACTGGATTGGATGGGGAGACTGAAGGCAGGCCAGGTGACAAATTAGGAACTGCTGCAATAGTCCAGGTAAGAAAACAAGAGGGTATGGACTAGGAGGAGGGCAATGGAAAGGCAGGGGTACATGAGGGAATGCTCAGTAGGCTAAGGTGATTTTTTATTTTATTTTTTTAAGATGATTTTTTAGATGTGAAAGGAGGGAAGGAATAAACATTAAATAGCTTTAAACCCGATTAATTTCTAGTTCCTTGACCTGACACATTTAGAGGTTGTGATACCATGAATGGGAGAAAATACTTGCATGCTACAAATCTGACAAGGGGCTGATAACTAGAATCTACAGAGAACTCAAACTAATCAACAAGAAAATAGCAAACAATCCCATTTATTAGGGGGAAAGGGACATTAACAGAACTTTTTCTGAAGAACACAGATGAATGCTGGAAAAAACATGAAAAAATGCTCATTGTCCCTAATCATCAGAGAAATACAAGTCAAAACCACCTTAAGATATCACCTAAACCCAGCAAGAATAGCCCACATCACAAATTCTCAAAGCTGCAGATACTGGCATTGTTGTGGAGAGAGGGGAGCACTTTTTTCCTGGTGGGATAGCAAACCAATGCAGCCACTTTGGAAAGGAGACCTTCCATTTAATCCCACAATTCTGTTACTAGGTATCCACACCCCCCAAAAAAAAAATCATTTTACCATAAGGACATTTGCACTAGAATGTTTACAGCAGCTCAATTTACAACCAGCAAGATGTGGAATCAACCCAAGTGTCCATCAACCCATGAATGGATTAATAAACTGTATGTGTGTATATGTATATATGTATGTACATATACACCATGGAATACTATTCAGCCATAGAAAGATGGAGACTTTACATCTTTTGCATTAACCTAGATGGAGTTGAAAAACATTATCCTTAATAAAGTATTGCAAGAATGGAAAAGCAAGTATCCAATATATGCAATACTAATATGATACCAACAGATAAACCACCACACACCCACTTAAGAGAAAAATACAGTTAAATGCAAGTGGGGGGAGGGGAGAGAGTAGAGAGGGAAGAGAAGGAGGGAAGGCAATTGGTAAGCTCTCACCTAATGGGCACAATGGAAGGGCACACAGCACACCTCCTGGATGAAAGGATCGAGTACAATTTGGACCCTACCTAACGTGCAAATGTGACCTAATCATTTGTACCCACATATTAATCTGAAATTAAAAAGTATAATCTATAATTACACAAATAACATCATTGAATGATACAACATAATACAATAATCTTACCAATGCTTAATAATCATTAATATTGCTGTACAGAGGCTTTAGAATTATATGGACCTCTGTTCAAATCCCTGCCTGTCCTTGGTACAACCTCATGCATGGTAGTTAATCTAAAGTTCTCTTTTAAATGGGAGACAATAACTGTACTTACCTTATAGGATTTTTCTGGAATGTTTGAAGGAGGATGTTAGAACTGAGGCAGGGAAGTCTCTCTGGAGCGAGTTTTATTAGTTCTTATTTGTACTTAATTCCTAACTAATTAGTATGTCTGTTTTCTTCAACATGTTAAATTAAAAAGCTCTTAGTATATTTCTTTGTCTGACTTTTTGATATCTCATGAATAATGTCAAATCACTGAGATAATACAAGAAAGGTGATTATGTAAATGCTTGAAATATTTAATACAATAAAGTATTCATGGAAAACTGGCAAAATAACTTGACTGATATCACACTAGCTTTTTCTAGAAGCATAGGGTATTAAGAAGAAAAAAAGGTCATTTCAATGAAAGAAAAATTTAAAAAATGGAATGCATTAGAAGCACATAACACAATGAATTCTATCATTAATAAATAGGTAGTATGTTAACTTTTCCTTTGATACCATAGTCAAGCCAAAGAATTTAAAGAATGAAAAAGTGAATGATTAAACAAACTCTGAAGTAATTAGATGTAGTCTTTCCAAATACCTCATTAGACATTGACTCATCGGGACAGATCTTTTTTTATTTTAAGGCCAGGACGTAATTGTTAAGCAGTCTTCTGCCTCTTTACCCTTGCCAGGACTCAGCGCCTGGACTGCTGTTCAGTTGACCTCCCAAATCGCAGGCAGCCTTTGAAGAGACTCAGTAGGGCCCACTTTCCCTGTGACTCTTGTTAGGAAACCATTTGAATAATTGTTAAGCTTAAAATTTTAGGAAGGGAATACAAAGAAATTTGCTTTAATGCAAGCATTGTCTAATCATTGACACAATGTGAGAGGTATCCAGGGCACACTATCTGTATTGTGAAGTTGAATATATTGCTCAACCATTCTGGAGAAATGACATTTTCATGTACTGAATGACAATACATCTTTGTGTGTGGCATTACAAGCTAACATAATATATACTATAAATAAGCTATGAAGAGGCTGCCCGTTTAATATTTACCTGATCTAAACTAATTATTTTTTTCTCCTTTGTTTATGAATTAGTTTGTTCCTTTGGCTTTTCCCCTGATAATTAACAAACGCTAGACAAAAAGGGGTGAAGTTAAATAAAATATGTATCATGCTATGTTGTAGCTCTATGCATAATTCAAGAATGTGTCTTGGTAGAAAGCAGAGAATGAGTCTTTAATTTTATCTTTGGATTTCAATCACCCATGCTGCTCTTAGGACCTATGACTCTACATAGCTAAGATGACCCAGCCTACAGTCATTGGTTCTGATCTGGTGTTCTCACTTAACCTATGGTTAAATAGAAATAGAATCTGGGTGACTTTTTACCTTCTTCCACTCAATTCTAGTTAGATGTTTTGAACTACTATAAAATATTTGGACAATGTCACTGGTAATGTGTACAGTTACTATCTCCAAGTAGGAAAATATTTCTTATTCCTTGATCCATACTCTAGGATCCTATCATGTGTTGGCCATATAAGAATTATAATTTTCTATTTGGTATTTTCTATTTTGGGATTCATTGAGGGTACTAAGAATTAGGTTACACTGATTGCATTTGTAAGGTATAGTACCTCTTACAATTGTGTCCCGAAGAGTTGTCTCTCCCATCCCCTCCCTCCTCTCCTCTCCCCACTCCCTCATTCCCCTACCTCCTACCTTGTATTAGATCATCTACTGCCTTCATATTAGAATTGAGCATCTTGGATTCTTACTTCTCCATTATTTTGGTGCTTTACTAAGAAGAATATGTTCCATTCCACCTCCATCCAGGTTAATACAAAAAATGTAAAGTCTCCATATTTTTTAATGGCCAAATAGTATTCCATAGTATATGTATGTGTAATGATTTTGTAAATAATCAACTCTCTCCTCCTCACCGCTGCAGTTGTATTTTATTGTTCCACATCCCAAACCTGTGGCTATATTTGTCTTGTGTTCAACAACCAAAATCATATAGTTGTGAGATGCAAATGGATGTGCTGTTCAACTTACTGATTTAAGTAGTGCCACAACTAAACTATCTGAATGGTCTACCTCTAACTTCTTTCTAGTAGAGAAATTTCATGATTTGTCTCAAATGTAACTTCTGCTCTTAAAGAAGCTTTCTTTCTCCTCCCCCAATCACTTCCTGTCTTCCTCTGTGCTTTTGACAGTTCATTCATTCGGAGAATATTGAATAAGTTTTGATAAATGTCTTTCTCCTCCAAGCTGAAATTGATGAATGGTAACATGGCCTGTCTTTGTTTATCACTGCATCTTCTGTGAACATACATTATAAGCATTGAACTAATTTTTTCAAGTAAACAAATACTTTTTATAACATATTTTTGATACCTGGCATTATGAGTTTCTGAATTAATTCTAAAATTCTTCTGCTGGAACATACTGTCTGTAGTATGAATGTTGAACCCTTTGAAAGTAAATAGTAATCCTGTACTATGTTGTTTTGTTTTGTCAACCTCCTATAAAGACAGCCTCCTCTGTCTTTATCTTTGAAACCTTTTAAAATAAAGATAAATTACATTTACAATAGAAGCATATTATTTTTAAAGTACTTTATTTTTTAAAAGTAAAATACTTGTATGTAGTTGTAATCAGGTAATTCTTTCTCTCTCTCTTTCTTTTATCTTGCCCAAGGTTGCTTTTATTTATTTCTTTATTTTTGCCTTTTAAAAAAATCTGTCCAAACGTATAAGGTACATGCACAATTTTGTTACATGCATAGACTGCGTACTGATGAAGTCAGGGCTCTTATGGTTTCTATTCCTGAATAATGTACATTGTACCCATTCATTAATTCCTCATTATCCACTCCCTTCCCCTGTTTGAGTCTCCATGGCTGATCATTCCATCCTCTACATAAACATGTGCACATTTCTTAGTACCCACTTATGAGTGACATCATACAAGATTTGTCTTTCTGTGCCTGGCTTATTTCACTTAAGATAATGGCCTCCAGTTCCATCCATGTTGCTGTGAAGGACATGATTTCACTGGTTTTTATGGCTGAGTAGTGCTCCACTGTGTTTATACATACCACATTTTCTCCATCTATCCCTCCACTGATGGACACTTAAGAGGTTGATTCCATATGATGGCTATTGTGAATGGCACCAGTGCTGCAATGAACAAAGGATTATAGGTAGACTATGGAGAAATACCCAGTAGTGGGATTGCTAGATCAAATGGTAGTTCAATTTTTAGTTGTTTGAAAAGTCTTAATACTTGTTTTCTGTAGTACTTGTATTCATTTATGTTCCCATCAACAAAGTATGAGTTCATTTTCTCTGCATCCTTTGCCAACATCTGTTATTTTTGGTCCTTTGAGTAATAGCGATTCTGACGAGGATAAGATGATATCTTACTGTGGTATTAATTTGCATTTCTGTGATGATTAGGATGTTGAGAATTTTTCTCATACACCTGTTCATCATCTGCATGGCTTGTTTTGAAAAGTGTCTTTTCATAGCCTTTGTCCACTTTTAACAGAATTATTATCGTTATTTTTGTTGTTGAGTTCCGGATCTTAGTCCCCTATCAGATCAATACTTTGCAGGTATTGTACAAGTTGTCTGTTCTCCAGTTGATTATTTCTTTTGCTATGCTAAATTTTAACTTGTGTCGTTTTGATTTAATTGTCATTTATCTATTTTTGGTTTTGTTGCCTGTGCTTTAGAGGTCTTATTCATAAATTCTTTGCCTAGTCCAATGTCTGGAAGAGTTCCCAACCAGGTTTTCGTCTAGTATTTTTATGCTTTTAGGTGTTATGTTTAAAACTTTAATACATCTTGAACTGATTTTTGTATATGGTGAGAGATAAAGGTCTAGTTTCATTCTTCTGCCTAGGGCCACCCAATTTTACTAGCACCATTTATTGAAAAGGGTATCCTTTCCCCAAGGTGTACTCTAGTCAACTTTGTCAAAGATCAGTTGGCTATAAATTCGAGGCTTTTCTGAGTCTTCTTTTATGTCCTATTGATCTGTGTGTCTATTTTGATACAAGTACAATGATATTCTGGTTACTATAGCCTTGTAATATAATTTGAAGTTAGAGAATGTGACTTTGTTCTTTTTGCTCAGGGTTGTTTTGGCTATTTGGTCTCTTAAAAGTCATGGTCCACATGACTTTTAAGATTAAAAAAATGTCATTGCTAGTTGGATAGAGATTGCATTGAATCTATACATTCCTTTGGACAGTATGGTCATTTTGTGATATTAATAATAGGCGACTCTTAATTTCACCTTAGAGATAACAATGTGACCCCCAACTATTTCTTCTTTCACTAAATCACTTACTTTTATTTTTCTATGTAGATCTGATCTTAAAAGATTTAAATCACTGCCACAGCTTTCCTGTGAGATCTGTTCTCATTCTCTGTTTCTTTCTAAAGCTATAGAGTAGGGAGATAAATAATATTTTAGTAGAACACCGACAAATACCACAGAACAATGCATTTTATCATCCTTGTTCCCACCTGAAATGAGTAAATATCAGTCAGAACTCATCCTCTCAAAATTATGACCTCGACCTCTCTCAGCAATGGAACCTAAAGAAATTCTTTGATTTTGATCTTGTCTTGATTTCTGTCTCCAGGCTACTGATCTTAAGCCTATGTCTTACACTTCAAATGGGAGATCATGGAGTCATACAGCCCCAGCATTGGCAAATGCTTGCTGGATATTGAGTCCCTTCAGAGAAATCCCTTTAAAGTCTCTATCCAGCCTATCCTGGAAGCTTCCAGTGATCTAACTCACCATTTCCCGTGTGGCAGGTTTTTCTTTGTTATCAACTGATAGCACGGTGTTCCCTTGTATTGACTCTCAGCCAACTACCCAAAGTTTCTTTTTCTTTTCTTTCTTTTTTTTTTTATTAAATCATAGCTGTGCACATCGATATGATCATGGGGCATCATACACTAGTTTCATAAACTGTTTTCCACCCACCACTTCTATTTTAGCCTTTGGGCTTGTGAAGAACAATTTGAACCCACGTAAGGCAAGACATCCCATTTGAAGGTGACATTTCCTCTAAGTCTCTCTTTCTCTAGGCTGACCTCTCTTTGCTCCTTAGTTTTTCAAATGACCTGATTTCATGTCTCCTCAGCATTCTAGTGACCTTAATATACAGAGATGTTATTTTTCTCATATATGCAGCATTCAGCAATGAGTATGACACTTCAGAGATGAATGAGAGTAAAGTGGGAGTATCATTTCCCTTAACTCAGATATTATCATCTCATTAGCAAATCTGGCAATGAAATAGTTGAAATACGTGATGAAGGGCAATGTCTGGTCAGATATCGTTGCATCATCTTTTACTTTTAGGTGTCCCTAAACTTGTTAACTTTCCATGTGTGTAATAGATAAAATTCAGAGTCTCTGTTTAGCTGAAAACAAAATCAAACTTCTTTTCAGACCAAGATCTGAAGTCCTACTTAATAAAGAATGATCTTGGACAAAGTCATTAATTTCTCTAACTTAAAAAGTTTATTGAGAGAGCTAAATTAGTTGTAAATGTAAAGTGTTTAAAATATATGGTAAGTGCTCAATACATATTGGTGCTGATAATAATAACATTAATAACAATCTTTATTGTTATTATTATTGAAAGAGTTTTGGCAAATGCTCATTTTAATACTGAACAAATAGGAAAGATTAGTGATTTCTCTATGTTTTTGAAGTGTCATTTAATACATCTAATTTAGACCTATAAAAATAAAAGTTATATATTTTTAAATGATTCATAGCCATGCATTTGTTCAAATCTCTTGAAAAATTAGAAGAAAATAGGACAAAGTTCTCTATGCTAGTTATTCGTTTTTATGGAGAGGTAAACAGGTGATATGTTTTATAAAGAGTGCTTATTTCTAAAGTCTTTAGCATTAATAATAGTTGTATTAACTTTTTACACAAATCATAGCTTCTTTCATGTGAATACAAGAACTTCTGCTGGCAAATTTTGGAGAGATTAACTTTCTTATAAAATATGGAAGCTTGGGTAAATGTTTATTGTTTTCAATATTTGTTTTTTGCTGATATATTTCAGCAACACAGCGTGGCTTTTTTTCGGGTGAAGATGGTGAGCTAAAGCCTCTAAGAACCACAGCAAAAACATTGGATTCCCCTTCTGTACCCTGTTTTACAATCTACTTTGGGGGAGAAACTGTTTTCAACTATTTAAAAATTTTTATATTAGGAAAAGAGAAAGACATTTATGAAATGCTTAAAACCAAGTAACCTTCTTGAGGGACTTGGGTCAATTCCTAAAGTTGATGAAGTATAGCTTATTAGAAGTGAGAGACTCACAAAAAACCTTGAGGATCCAGAGCTGTAACCTTGCTGTGGACATTCTTCTTTAGGGTTGTTCTTTAGGAGACCTTACTTTAGTAATAAGGGTGTTTACTAAATGCTTTTAAAAAATAATCTTTTAATTTGTTATTAAAACAATATTTATAGCAGAAACAACCTTTGATGCTAAACTATATTTCAAGAATAAACAATTATCAAAATTCTGTTCTTTTATAACATCTATTACACACACACAAACACACATACGCTCTACCTGGAGTATCAGAACCAGTCTGTTCTGGCTCACAAATTTTCAGGAGTTTGGCAAGGCACTTAATATCAGGCAAGTGGTTTGTAGTTTGTTATCATGGCAGTATTTACACCATGGAAATTGGCAGATGCTGCAAATCAGAGCCTTTTTGTTTCTCTAGGAGAGCCAGTTGTTAAACACTTAAAAGCTCACTTGTGCCTGCAAGTATTTATTTTAAAAAAACTAAAGGCCTATTAGCTCTGAAAGATGGTTTTTGAATGAAAGTTCCCTTGGGGAAAAAAATAAACTAATTTTTTTTCCTCCTGTGTTTTCAGGGATACGGAAAGACCGAAGAGGAGGGAGAATGTTGAAACACAAACGCCAAAGGGATGATGGGGAAGGCAGGAATGAAGCAGGGCCCTCTGGAGACATGAGGGGTGCTAACCTTTGGCCAAGCCCTCTCTTGATAAAGCACACGAAGAAGAACAGCCCAGCCTTGTCCCTGACAGCTGAACAGATGGTCAGTGCCTTGTTGGAGGCTGAGCCCCCCATACTCTATTCTGAGTACGATCCTACAAGACCTTTAAGTGAGGCCTCCATCATGGGCTTGCTGACTAACCTGGCAGACAGGGAGCTGGTTCACATGATCAATTGGGCAAAGAGGGTGCCAGGTAAGAATGCTAAGCTCAACTTTTATTTTAAGAGTCAAAAACTATTCAAGAACTGGTTGCGATGTCATGGGAGAGTTAGTGGGGGTAGGGGAGGGAAGAAACAATAGTTCATTATTGGTTTCAAGGTTACATCAGAATTTGTTCATTTTTGGTATCAATATACTGTGATTTTCCTGGAGATTTCAAAAATAATGTCTTAAAATCAAATTGTAGAAGACTAAAATCCTTAATTGATATATTTATTTTAACCCACCTTGTTCACCAAAAAGATGTGAGGTGGATGCTACATGATAAAAGTATTTAATATTAAATGTTCACAAGGGCAGAAGCTTTTAACACTAAACAGTCTACAAAAGTTTTTGATATCAAAGATTTTTGTTCAAAATGCCTCAATTGTTAAGGAATAATTTTATTTTAAAAATTGTTTTAAGGAATATTTATGGATTTAAAAGATAGTAATATGTTTATTTATTGAATTCTCATTATTTGTCCAGCCTGGTTTATGCTTAGTATTTTAGGAGAAAGGGAACTGCAATAGAAAAATAAATTGGGGTTACAATGGCTCAAGTGACACTTTGGTTCTTCAGTAGATTCTCTCAGGAAAGCTTGACTGTTGCTCTTGTTGTTCAGGGAGAACAACTCTAGATATTATGGGAAAAAGACTAGAAAGTGACCTCTTCCCTGACTCAGTATATCCAATCAAGAGCTAATGTAGATAAACAAGGCAAAAAAGCAAGTTAATTTTTTCTTCTGGGCTTATAGATAAAATGAGTGATGGATTTAGATAGTGATATTCTCTTTTGGTTTCTTTTAATATATAAAAGTAATTATTACCTACAAAGTGTGGGATGTTTTTTATGAAACAAACAAAAAAAAATGTAGAGTCTTTTACTTGCATTTCAAAGGTCACTGATATGTCATAGGCCAAGTGAACATATATTTGGCCTTGGACACTCTTACCTGTATTTGCTTGTATCAGTCTATAAACATGCAGTCCTTTGAATAAGGAGCTAATGGTACTGTGGCCCACACTTGTTAGACGTGGTCTAGTTAGGTGTTTGGGTGGTAGGATTATATTTCATGGAAGGTTGAGAGTAATAGGTGAACTTAGGTTTTCAGGGTCTGTCCAACTGGCCAACAAAAGCCCATGGCCATCTTTTGAATTAAGAATCTGATAGAATGCCCACATATTTTGGCATTCTAATGTGAAGTAGATACATTATAAATAATCCAAATGTAATGTGGCTATAGGTTTTTTTCTTTATCTTTATATTTGTTATTGCCTTGTTTTTATGTTTTGGGAAAAGAGGATCAAACAACAGAAAAGGAATAGTCAAATCCCTGAGAGTCAGCTCTTTGTTGCTTTTAAGTTTCATTGTCCCTTCATTTAATCTCGGTAATGTTAGTTCCAGAGCACTGCTGAACTCAAGTGTGTATTTTTCATACTTATCAGTAGATTCCCATCATGACATTTTTATAATTATAAAGTTTTGAAGAGCATTTGAAACAACTGGAATTAAGCTCAGATTTATTACCATTGGATGAAGAATTCAGGGCAATCATTTTCTAAATTTAGGATTCAAATGGAGAAAACAAGGGAAGGAAAATACTGTGCCCATGCTTAGCTATTTATTGTTAAAACAGAACTAACCAAATTTTTGGTAATGAGATGTGCTGAAAAACTACTCTATTTATTTATTATGTTCATTTTAAAAGATCTGTATGATTTTGAAATTCTTGGGCCAAACTCTATCATGTTACTTGATCATTTTTTTAAGAAAAAGAATTATAAAGGCAAAAAATGAAATGGCGTGAGTGTGTGCGTGTGCACACCACTGGAATGGAGTACAGCTGTTGTATTCCAAGTCTACTTGCCTGACCAAGCAGCATAAAAATAATCATTGCTTTAAAAAAGATGAAGAATGAGGGAAGAAAAAAGTCTTCTGGAAAAACTCTGACTATGGTTGTCAAGCTTTTCAGGAAAATTGGCAAAGCTATGTTTTGAAAAGCGTTTATGTCATTTACATATCCAAATCCATCTGTCATTTAAAAAATCGCCCACATTGAAAATCTAATTTAGACAATGTTGTATTTATGTGGTCACAGTTCAAGAATAATAATAATAGTAATTTAAAAAGAGGACATAGGTAACATCATTAGTAAGAAGAATAGCAAGGAAGTCAGTTCTAGAAGCATATGGAAATAGCCATGTGATAATAAAACCCTATGTGGGACATTTGGGTAATCCTCAGAATGGTTATCAATATAACAAATTGTGAATTGACTTCATTTTGTATGATGAATTTTAACAAAAATAGTCAACATTTGGGTCATTTTAGCAGCTCAAAGTTTTTTTTTTTATAACTAACAATATGTCATAATTTTCAAATGTCTGTGATTATAAGTTGAATTTTCCTTTCTCTTAACATCTGGGGCATATTTTTTGACTTGACATAGCTCTCTATTCAGAATTAAGACAAGAAGAATATTAGGATAAAATGCATCATACAAGGGTGTTTGTCAAGTTCTAAGTTGTAAAGTACTTATAGTAGATCTGGCTAAAGATGACATCAATAAATTAATTTGTTCTCTTTGCAATTTAAAAACAACAGCAGTAGCAAGAATGATGAAACCTACCAACTCTGCTCTGACAAGGGATAGGTTTTAATAACACCTGGTGTCTGTCTGCTTTTTTGATATCTTGCTATAGAAAAGGCTTTTTTTATTGCTTGCTCTGAAATTTGTTAGTCTGTAGTGGACATTTTATAGTGTATCCATGGGTATAGATTTAGTTTTAAAAGAATCAGATTAGTAAATCTTAATTTATTATTATCCTACACATGACAAAATGGGTTAATACATGTAATAGCATGTGGCTGAAGGTGAAGGAGGGGAACTATGACTGTGAAAGCTGCTGTACTTTGATTTCTGCACCACACGCAGTTGCATCATTGCATGGTTGATTCTTAGTTTTTGTATTAACGAAGCACAGCTGATTTTTTCCCAGAAGCTTGAATTGTGCCACCAGACTATCATTCTGATTTCTTATAAATTAAGTCCTAAGATTCACCATCATTTTACATCAAATTTGTGCTCTAGTTCTGTACATGTAATGAATATATTGATAGATGTTTAGACCTGGGATTTTTGTTGCCTTTTGAACACTATCACTAGAAGTGTGACAGTCTCATGGACCACTGGATCCAGACCTGGGAGGGCGCATTGAAGGTGCAGGCCCAGGAAGGGGAAGACAGGGAAGGTGGCACGTGACACCCTCACCACCTCCTTATTCTTTCAGTGGCAAACTCATGGCCTTTCTCCTTCTCCTTTCTTGCTGTGTTCTTCTAGATTCATCATGAAAGGAGGCCTTCTTTTTTCTGAGGCCTGATTCTCCTTGCTCCTATTTGGGCCCAGAGGTAGAGGATCCACTTTTTCTGGACATGCCTCCCTCTACCCCCAAGCTCAGGTTTCTCAGAAGCTTCTGGACAACCTTACCTTATTAAGGGATGAGAGACACCCTGAGAAGTAGCAGATGTGGGTGCTAAGGACTTTAATAGGCATCAGTTGCCCTATAGGCAAGTGAGTTTCACTTGGTGAGTGTCACTGGAAATTTAAAGTGGATAGGGACTAGGGGACAGGCGCAGGCACAATACCTTAGTCTGAAAATTGGCAGCATCCTCACATTCTATTCTGGACATTTCCTGAAGATTCCAGGGAATTTGGCAGGGCTACCCAGTACTCTGCTTCCTTACCCGTAACCAAGCGAGTGGACCCTGCTCTCAGGCTGTTGTGGTGTTCCCGCCTGCTTTGGCATGGCACAGTGATCAAAGATGACATGACATGACTCTATGAGTATGTCCTGTGGAGGTGACAGAGGTACATGTTCAAGGGCAAGATTTCCAGTTTAGATTTCACAACTGTGGTGTGATGAAGACTCTGGGACTAGGCTGGAACCATCTCACCTGACTGAGTGTCCACTGCTCCTGTGGAAGCTCTGAGTGGAACTCAAGAAAACAGCTGCTTACTTGACTTTTCCTTCACATGATATTTTCACTGATGCTTGTTGGCTCAGATATTTGATAAGTCTTTAAAAATCTTTTTTTTTTTTTTTTTTTTTTATAATGTTGAGAGTATTTGAGAAAAATGCCTCGTCTGGGCCTGTTTGCTCCTCAGAGTTCTGTGTCAGTGGGTCTGGGTCAGGGTCCTAGAATCTGCCTATTTAGCCTACACACAGCAGATTCATGATGCTAAGTGTTCCCAGGCCGCCCCATGGGGGAGTGTTAGCCTGTGGCTCTGCTACTTCCAGTGGGGTTTGGCATGGAGAATGTCATTTTCTTATTGATACCTTGTGTGCCAGAAAGATGTATTACTGTTCAAGTGTGTTATCCCCTCAAAAAGACAAGTTAAATTTCCAACCCCAGCACCTCAGAATGTAATCTCATTTGGGAGTAGGGTCTTTAAACAGGGAATCAAGTTCAAATGAGGTCATTAGTACAAGCCCTGGTCCAGTAAGGACTGGAGTTCTTGTTAAAGAGGAAATTTTGACACCAAACTAGATGCATGTAGAGAGATAATGATGCAAGACACAGGGAGAAGACGGTCATGCAACTGGAGTGATGACCACACAAGCCAAGGATGCCAAGGTTTGCCAGTCAACACTGGAAGTTGGAAAATCAAGGGTGGGCTGTCCCTTAGAGGCTCAGAGAGCCGGTGGCCTCACTCACCTGAACCTTCACTTCAGACTTGTAGATACATTTCAAAGCCACCTGGGTTTTGTATCAAAGTAGGAAACCAACACAAAGTGTATTAAAAGTAAATATTTTTGTATTGCACTTTTGAGACAAAAGAAGTAAGAGGCTATTGATTTAAAGAGGAAGTTTTGGCTCATCTAAGGTAGGCCTGGCTAATCATTTACTCTTTAATACTCTCTCCGCTGCCCACCCAAGTGGTTCACTGAACTTCTGGCTTTGAAGTTGATTTATAACTTAAGCAGTTCTGTGCGTCTACCTGGTAAATATCTTGTAAAAGATTTTAACCTACAGAAGATTGTTTTCATCTGGTTATTTAGTGTAATAGTTTCCCTATTTTTACATTTATAGCTTATTCTATTTGAATAAGAATAAGAATTCAAATAGATCCTCATCTACAGTATGAGGTATAAGTCCAATGTGGTGAATCCTTATCTACAGTATGAGGTATGAGTCCAATGTGGTTTTTCCATAGAAGGCTACACAAATGTTTCAATTCCATTTGTCGAACAATCTCCTACCGAAGGATTTTTTAAGAATTATTTTATAGCTGGCCTTTCAAGTTGTCAAGAGCTTTTAAAGTAGAGTGGAATTTATGATTCATTGGTCTACATTTTTAAATTTTTTTCACTATTTTGAAATAAAAAAAAAGGAAAATATATTATTTATTCAAAGTTGTAAATTTTAATTAATTTATATTCACTGCATATATATTATGATTCCTCTGTCTTGTGTGGATACATGGAGTAATTTTCCATTAATTTTAGAAATAAAAGAGAAATTCATAAGACTTGAGACATTTAGACAAGATCAGTGCTGATAAGAGGTAATCAGGCAAACTGCTACTCAGTTTTATTTTATTTATTTATTTATTTATTTATTTTTGCAGTTTTTGGCTGGGGCTGGGTTTGAACCTGCCATCTCTGGTGTATGGGGCAGGCACCCTACTCCTTGAGCAACAGGCGCTGCCCTCTACTCAGTTTTAATAGAACATCAAAATCATTCCCCGGCAGTGAAGGACATGCCGAGTTTCCCTTCTTGCTTTTCCCAAAAGCAAGTTGTGGGTATCCCAGATTTCTTTCTTTAGGTTTGAAACACCTAAATATTAAGTGCCTATTCTCAGCTGCCTGCTGGACCACTGTTAAAGGTGTCACATTTTCACCACTATGTCTGAAAACAAGCTGGCCCTTTCCCCCTTCCCCTCCCTCATTTGTCTGTCCTGCTTCTCTGCATGGGTGCCAGGGACTCCGTCCATCTTTCTTATTCAACTTTGGAATCATTTCTGTGCTTGGCTTGTCTTTACCATGTACCAACTATTCTTATTCTTCAAAATCTCTTGATTGATGCTTTTTCTCCACTCCACTGTCACCAGCCTGGTCTGCACCCTAACTTTCTTCCAAGATTGAATTACTGTAATATCCTCCTAACTGGTCTTTCTGGCTCCAGTCTCTTTCCCCTTTAACTAGTCTGACTTATTATTGCCAAAATAATACCCATCAATCATCATTTTGTTCTTTTTTTTCCTTTCTTTTTTTATTATTATTAAATCATAGCTGTGTACATTAATGCAATCATGGGGCACAATGTGCTGGTTTTATATACAATTTGAAATATTTTCATCTAACTGGTTAACAGGTTTTAACCAGGCTACATCCCTGTGTTTATTTCCTGTGGCTGCCATAGCTAAGTATAACAAAGTAGCTTAAGACAATAGGGATGTATTTTCTCATCCTTGCAGAGGCTAGAAGCCTGAGATCCAGGGGTGAACGGGGGGTGCTGCTCTCTTTGAAGGCTCTGTGTCTGACTTTTGCCGGCATCTGGTGTCTCGGTGTTGCTCGGCTTGTACATGGGGGTACATGCCCACCTCTTCAGTCTCTGCCACCAGCATTATATGGTACAGACCTGTGTTACTGTGTCTCTGTGTCCAAATTTCCCTCTTCTTATGGGGACACTGATCATAGTGGATTTAGGTCCCATCCTAATCTAGTGTGACTTCATATTAATTGATTATATCTGGAGACTCTGTTTCCAAGTAAGGTCAAATTCACAGGTTCCAGGAGAGCATGAATGTTAGCTGAGGTTATAGACCTTTGTGAAAAGGTTGTTCACTAACTTGCTTCCTCCCATCTTATTTCATTTCACTTTCCTACATGATCTGCCTCAGTCAGACAGTCTTCTTGGCCCACCCCCTCCCCTGCCATGTTCCCCTTTACATAGTATCTTAACTTTATTTTCCATTTGTTTGTATCCCTGCATCTTCCTCTCTCTATTCCAGTTCTCTACTCTTTGTTTTTTCTGCTAAAGGAGCGCCTCACCTTCTGCTTCCTTCCTGAAACTTCAAACTGCTTTGACCAATGCAATCTTGAATTGAGTTGGCCGTCACAAGACAACCAGTCCTTGGTCCAGAGCATCTTGTGAAATTGAGTCACCTGGGATCTAAAACATAGCAACAGCTCTCAGCCACTTATTTCCTTAAAGATAGATTTGTGGCTGGAGCAGGGGGTAGGGGGAACGGCAGCCTCAAGGCTACATGTGGCCCTCCAGATATCCGAGTGGAGCCCCTCGACTGCACTTGGGTTTGTTCTGTAAAATTTGGATTTGGTCAAAAGGCCACAGTGAAGGATCCAGAGGGCCACCCACATGTGGCACCAAGGGTGCAGGTTTCTCCCACAGTGAAGACAATCATTTCTATAATCTCAGTTAATTTGTCAAAGCCATGAACGTGTTCTTTAAAAGTTGTATCTGTGTAAAATGAATTGATAGTAAATGGATCATATTTCAATCCAGTCAGGGTATCTTTCATTTAACTGCAATGAAACAATGAAACAATTGAAATAATTCTGAACCTAGACAGCATTCCCAAGACTCAGGTGGCTGACTTTCTGAGGTGACTGCACTGGACCATTTTGTCTTAATCTGTCTGTCTTTAGATCTCTAGAATCCATTTACCCCACTGTGTGGGTAAACCTCTGTGCGTCCTCAGCCTCAGCCTCAGTTTGAACTTTCTTGCAATGGTGGTTTCATCTCAGTGACGAAGGATATTAGTTTTCTTTGGTAGTTGGAGACCAGAGACCTGTAAAAGGGAGAGAAAATGAGTGTGGGTCCTAGTAAGGTCCACGTAAGCAGAGCCACAGAGAACAGTGAGAACTTTGGAAGGAATCTCGTAGCAGGGGAGAATTCAAACAGAGCTCACCTGTATAACTTCACCTGGAAACCATAACTTCCCAGAGAAAGCTCCCACAGATGGCTTTGAAGCTGGTTTCATCCTCCCTTTATATTATTGCTTTCTTTTACAGGATCCAGAGGACTCTAATCAATACGGCTGCGGTGTTGTCTCTGTGTCAGGCTGCAGTTTAAACTGACTGACTGTTTTTGGCACAAGGCTTACTTCTCTGTCCTTACCCCACCCCTAGCACTCAATGCTCACTTTAAACATTTTTCTCCTTCGTGTGAAGCTAAATCCACTGCCTCTAACAAATGGTTAAACATTGCAATAGATGTTCATTCATTGACTGAATTAACTGTTCCTAGTTGGGAACCCCTAGTTCCGGGGAATCTTAGGGCTTCAGTTCTGTTTCCTTGGTTACTAAAGTATTCCATGCAGTTTGCTCAACTTTGAAGGGGCACTTCTCTTAGAAACATTTTCCCTTCTAAGTAAATCACTTGATGTGTTAAAATCGAAGTTCTGTTTAAAAAATTTTGAGACAAATTCACCATGACTTAGTTTTAAAAACCAGCAGTCTTGTCCTTTCGGTCTAGTATTTATCACTTAGTTGTATCTAGCAGAGCCCCTAACACAATGATAGGAGAAAGCAGAAGTGTGATTGCTTAAGAAAAGGTCAAATTTAATAAAATGATGGAAGTGTCCTTCTCTATGGGGGAATTAAAGTTTCTCCTTGTAGAACTGCATGTGTTCATTATGTGACTATTTCATAAACACAAAATCTAATAAAATGTGGGCAGTTCCCTCTCTGGAGGGCGTGAAGAGTATCTCTTCGTAGAATACCATGTCACATCATAACAGCTGGTTCTTTTTACCTGGTCAAGATGTTTGCTTAGGACATTTGAAAGCTTGTAGATAAATGCTGTGAATTTAAAAACACACTCAGGACTCTGAACTTTGGAAGAATATTTTCCAAAGCATATATTCAAGTTCTGTCTGTCAATATTTTTCTTCTTGTGTCAATCAGTAAGAAATGGAATATAATCAAAGTTGATTTTTCTTTATGGCTGTCCAAAATTCAGAAATATAAACTGAAAAATATATCATCCTTTTCTGAGTAGATCTTGAAATTCCCTAAACTGCGATCCAGACCAATGCTGACCTTCAGCCTTTCACAGTGGATCTGTACTGGAGGGAGGTGCCATTGAACCTGGTTATGAAAGCTTTCAAGTTCAAGAGATTTACAAATGCAGAGATTACGACCACATACAATCAGTCGGTCAATTAGTACCTAATATGCACATCAATACATGTAGCCCCAACCTCATGAAATCGGAAAGACCTACTTAAATTTCTTTAATTTACTTGCCTAACAAATAGCAAAACCATTTTGACAGAATCTTTAGCTTGAAAGTGATTGTCAAAATGGGCAAATGTTTTTTACAAGCCCAGTTTACCAATTTCTGATTTAATCTTAACTATGTCTGGGAAACTTAAGAATGAACTGTAATAAACTTAAGAATGTATCATAAAAGCTATATACTTTTTAAAAGGAAGTATATTTTGAGATGGATAGGGGTGATGGCCGCACAACAATGTGAATATACTTAATATCACAGAACTGTACACTTAAAATTGGTTAAAATGATAAATTTTATGTTATGTATATTTTACTACAATAAAAAAGGTATAATACTTTATATCGCATGTATACAAAGGAAACAGACATTGCCTGGCCAAAACAGATGAAAATGATACGAAATTCTGAGGGGATTTCTCTTATCAAAAGTTTGATTTCTAGATAAGAATAGAAACATAATGCAAGAAGATAAATCAACAAACGAATGAACTAGGGTGGAAGAAATAAACAGACAGGTTATTCCTCCAGGCTCCTGCAGCATCTCTTTCATGACTATAGTACCAGCAATTTCATTCCATTTAGTTATTTGATGAGCTCCTCGCATGCACCAGGTGCTGTTCTATGTGGACCATATCTCTGCCTCCAAAGAGCTTCCATGCCAATTATCACGTCAGGAACAGTAACACAGCCATTACCGTTTTCCCACTTGCAGAAGTGGAGCTGAGTTTACTAACTCATCTGTTGCTCATAGTAGCTTCCAAGCATTTTCCTTGCTGAGTGGTTTTATTTTCGTAACCTTATACCCAATCTATGGATGACAGCCCTGAGGCACAGGGAAGGTAATTCAGTCTATAGAAACATCTTGTGTTCTAGAATAATTCTCCTGTGTGATGCTCTTAGCATAGGCTAAAGAAATGATGGCATATTTTGAATGAGTTGGACCATTTTGTCATTATTTGTCTTTAAAAAAACAACTCTCCCTCTTGTGCCTTATGACATGCGTGTGTGTGTGTGTGTGTGTGTGTGTGTGTGTATAAAATGCAGAGATTGAAGAACACAGTGTTTGCCTTTGGCCAACCCAGACCTGTAGTAAGTGTTCAATAACATTAGCTATGGTTATTGTTGTTGATTTTCAGGCTTTTTTAAAATCATGTTTTTTAAAATTATTTTTTATTAAATCATAACTTTGTACATTGATAGGCTTTATTATATAATTAATCTTGAGTCTAGTTTTTTTAAATGCCATTAACATAAGTAAAAGGAAATATACTGGCTGAATGATTAATTGATTAATGATTAATTCAGCCAGTGTATTTCCTTTTACTTATGTTATATTACTGGCTTCACGCTGTTATTTCTGCCTTTTCAAATAACCTTATTGGCACTAACCAAACTTCACTGAAATTTGATTTGTGTTTGCTTTTGTTTTGTTTTTACATGTTGTTACAATTAAGGAAAAGAAAAACATTCCTGAAACATAACAGCTCCTGCCAATTTTCTGACTTAATATTAACCTGTGTATATTTAATATAGACTGCATTTAAATACTTTAAGCCATTGTACCATCTTAAAGTAGTTATGCATGAAAATATTTAAATGAATCAGGAGAAAGAATATGCAGGTAAGAAATAAAATGTATTATAGAATAAATCCTTTTTAAATGTAACTCTTTTAGGATTCTAATCAACCACATGTAACAGAAAGCCTCAAAATAATAGTGGCTTAAACAAGAGAAAACTTATTCTTTCCTCTCACATAAAATGAATCTGGACTTCTTTTCCAGTGGCAGCTCCATAGTCTGAAGGACCCAAGCTCATTTTGATTTTCTATCCCCTTATCCTTGCATAAGGCTTCATTCTCAAGGTCAACTTGGTGTCTACTGTGGTTCCTAGAGCTTCAGCCATCACAGCTGCCTTAAAGGCAGCAAGAAAGTGGAAAACAGGACCTTAGTAGGAACAGATTTCTCTACTGAAGTGCTTTCCTTTAAGGACCCTTTCTGGGAGTCTTACCCAGCACTTCCTCTTATATTTGTGGAATAGAACTTAAGCTACATCTGTCCGTGAGGGACCTGGAAACTACATTCTTTAAGCTGTGCTCATTGAATCTGGAATAAAATCTGAACTCTGTTAATAAGAAGAGTTGAATGGATATTTGGCAGATAAATAGCAGTCTCTGCCACAGTAGTAAACTTCAAATCATAATTTCAGAAGTGAATATACTTTTTAATGAATGTTCTGGCTTGGTGAGTGTCAAAATATATCATAGACAATTTATCAGTTAAAAAAAGAATAAGAATCGCCAGGTGCAGTGCCTCACACCTATAATCCTAGCACCTTGAGAGCCTGAGGCTGGTAGATGGCTTGAGCTTAGGAGTTTGTAAACAGCCTGAGCAAGAGTGAGACCTGTCTCTACTAAAAATAGAAAAATTAGCCATGTGTTGTGGTGGGCACTGTACTCCCAGCTACTTAGGAGGCTGAGACAAGAGGATCACTTAAGTCCAAGAGTTTGAAGTTGCTAAGAGCTATTGACACCAAGGCACCCTACCGAGGGTAACAAAGTGAAACTCTGTCTAAAAAAACAGAGAGAGAGAGAAAAGAAGAACCTAATAATATAAAATTCACTCTAAGGCTATAATGTGGGGGAGGCGACTACTTATTGATTATATATTATCTTCCCTACACACCCAGGAGTCAGGGACTATTATTGTGGCTGTTCTACAGAGGAAGAAACAGAGGCATCAGGCTGCCAAGTAGTGGCTGAGAACTCTGCTGTCAGGCTTCTGACTGTGTGCCTGCAGGTGGGTGCACGACACTGCTTCAGTTTGTAATTCAGAAAGTATTTCAGGCTGTTGCAGTTGGTCATTGTCTTACGGCTTTCTGAAAATGCTGGCCATTCAAACTATTTGACTAAGATTCTGTACACAGGAGATTGTATTGTGTGCATGTTTAAAAATGTATATTATAGATCAAAATGCACACACCTTTACCTCTAAGTACAGTTCTTATATTGAAGGGCCGTTTTCTCTAGGTGAGAGAATGTGTTCTGAACACCAGTGGTGAGCAAGTATCTCAGGAAGCATCACTCGGCGGAGTCTCATAAACAAGCCTCGGTGCCGGTTGAGAGCCAGCGGCTTTGATGACCTAGAATTTTTGCATCACTTATGCTTTTGCTTCTATTTGAGATCCAAAGATGATGAATTTGAAGTGTGGTTCTGCCACTTCTATTGGAAGAGACAAGTAAGAGAGAGAGAGAGTGTGTGTGTGTGTGTGTGTGTGTGTGGTGTGTATGTGTGTTTGGTTACAAAGAGACATTCTGCGCATCTTCAGAAGGAGTTGCTACTCTTAGCAGGGGGGATGGAGAGGTGTGCACAGTCAGGAGGGCTTAGAAGGCCAGGATGGGCATCTTCCAGGAGCTCCAGAACCACCCACCTAAGTCTATGAATGTGAACACTCCCCTGATACATGAACTGGCCGATTCAGGTCTAAAATATTGAGCAGGAAATATCCCCTTGCAACTCTCACCGTCTCAGGTGAAGAGCTTGGCTTATTCCCTCCACCTTTGTTTGAGTTTTGTCATTAATCAACCTTAGTGAAAGAGCACTTAGTCATTGATGAAAGGACAAGCTCTTAATTGTTAGGAATCACTGGTGCAGCACCAACTTTTTTCTACCCTTGAACAAACTCAAATGTTTATTTTCTCATGATTTTTTTAAAGTTTCTTAGGCTAAATAATCGTAGTCTCTTTCTGTTCTCTCCTCTCCCCTATCTCATCTTTTTCTCAATCTTTATATTCCAGTAGGTCACAGAACTGTCCTCATGGCAATTCTATGCTGTGGGTGGCACCTACCTGGCCACCAAATTTTGAGGGAGTTGCAGATTTGCAGGCGAGGCTGGTGGTGCTCCTGGAGCATGGGTGGTAACTCTGAGATCTGGGAACCCAGGGCACCTGACACATAACTGTGGTGTCTCAATCCTTTTGTCATTAGAAAGAATTGAATTGAATGGGATTGAATTTGGCAAGAGCAATTAAATACTAAAGAAGATTTTGCCAGGTCAGTTGAGCTTTGGAAGGCCACCAGCCATTGTAATATCTAAGATTTCTTGACCTCTAGAACTAACATTTGTCCTCTGTGAAACAGTAATTTCCCCTTTGAGAATACATATATTCATGTAAAATGTCCATTCCTCTGTGTAAGCACCAGACATTGAATAATTTACCTTATACATGTATGAATTCTGTGTTCAAGTATTTATAAACCCACGCAGCCTGTAGATTGTAAATTCTATGAGGGCAGAAATTTTTATTTGTATCCATTTTTTATCATTGTATTTCCAGTTCCTGGAGCACGGTAAGTGCTTATTAAATATTTGTTGAATGTTACATGATTAATAAAATGCAAATTCAGCTTCTGCATTACTGATCCCAGTATTTTTTTTTTTTTTAATCTATCATTTAGTTTCTCAACCAACATTCACTAAAAGGACATTAACTAATGTGTGTGTTTGGGGTGCAGTTAAAGGTGCAGTTATAGGTCTCTGGAAGACTCTACTGATCAAATGGAGTCTCTGCATGTAAAAAAGAGAGCAGCGACACCGCCTTAACCAGCCCATAGTGCGGATGGAAATGGTGGCTGCAGATTCCTCGACAGCTCTGCTCATTCGGCACTCGCTCTTTCATGCTACCAGCCCAGCACCGTTCTGGATGCACTGAGCCCTGCCTTCATGGCACTTATGTTTTGGTGGAGGAGCCAGGAAAAAACAAACATGATGCATGATGGACAGCTTAATTATCTATTTCTGGAAGCTACCCAGACCTGTGGACAAAGGACAATGAGAACTGGAGTGCCATGGTGGGATGGTGAGATTAGGGTGAGCCTCCTGGAGAGATGGTGTGAGCAGCACTGAGAGGAGGTGGTGAGAGAGGTAGCCATGTCCAGGAAACAGTGTTCTGTGCAAAGGGTCCAGCAATACAGAGTCCTCACAGCAAGAGCACTGGAATAGTCCAGGAACAGGACAAAGGCCATTGTGCCTGGAGCAGGAGGAAAGAGGGGCGTAGGAGGGGAGAAAGTGTGGTCAGGGAGGTAAGGGAGTGGGAACTCCGGTGCCCCCCATCCCATTCCACCTAAGACTTTGGCTTTTCTTTGGAGGGAAGTGGGCACTGATTGCAGGACTTTGAGGGATAGGATCTGACTTATTACAAGTGTTCATTTGGCTGCTGGGATGAGAAGATACCCAAAGGGGGGCAAGGATTGAGCAGGTCGGGGCCTACTGACAGCAATCTACGTGAGAAATGAGGAGAGACAGCAGCTCTGCCGGTGGTGTATTGGGGAGGCATAAAGAATGGCCACATCAGGAGTAGGTCTTAAAGTAGGACTGGCAGGATTTTCCTGATGGGCAGGGTGGAAGAATGAGAGAAAGAATAGAGTCAAGGATGGCTGTTTGGCTTGTACAATTAGAATGGGTGATCATCAACAACTGATATGGAGAAGTCTGCAGGTGAGGGGGAATATCCCATATCAGTTCAGTATTGAACTTGATGGCCATGTTGAACTTGACAAGTTTTTAGACCATCCAAGTGGAGATGTCCGCAGTTTGGGACAGGGTCAGGATTTGATACAGTGTTCTGATTCCTTAGCATGGGAATGATGAGTGAGAACACCAGAAGAGGGAGTATAAAGAGAAAAGGGAAGACCGAAGACTGAGTCTTGAGACACTTGGACATTAAGTCAGAGGGAGAAGAAGGAACCAGAAAAGGAAACTAAGATGGACTCCATCTCCCTGCAACATCGTGAGGGACAAGTGGAGACATGTAGGAAGACAAAGTGGTGGGCTGTGTCCCATGTGGATGTACTTGGCCTAAGACAAGTACAATCAAAACTGCTAACTGCCCACCTTGTCGAGGGTTCTCTTCTGATTGCCTCAGTTCCTAGGGAATCAGGAATGAGGTCATCAGCTGGAGTGCGTGGGGGGCAGAAGGTGTGAGAGGCTGAGGTGGCAGGAGGAGGGGTGCAGTCCTATAGGAAAGAGGGAGAGGAGACAGGCTGGGGCGGGGCAGTGTGGTGGCTGAGCTGTGTCACAGGCCACCTGGCATTGGGCTGTGAAAGCGTCCTCATGGGTTCCTCTTTGGTCAGCTCAGCCATGGAAGTAGCTGCCAGAGAGTTGAATTTGACTAAGGAAGCAGTTCTCGGAAATGAGTATGGTGAATAGAAAGAGGGACCCGAGAGTTAAGACTGCATGTAAGACATGATTCTAATGAATGACGTGGGAAATGATGTTAGTGAGGAGGGAGAGAGTGGGTGATAAGTGGGTAGAAGGCAGTTAAGGGGGCCTGGGAGCCATGAGCTTCTGGCACCTACCTGGAGTGCTGCTGCTTCACGGCAGTCCCTGAGGTAGGGCTCTGCATGGAGGCCTGGGAACCTGCTCCTAGGGTGGGTCTGTGTCCACAGAAGACCTGTGTTCTCTGTGCCCCATAGAAGGCTCAGAGGGAGGAGTTTCTGTAGTTGCTTACCACTGACGCGGGGTACCCAGGCCATCTGGTTCTCCCCTGTGTTTTCTGAGAAGACCCTGGAGCACCTGGAAGTGGGTTTTCCACCTCTGTCCTCCCTGACTACTTGGCTGGGATTGCAACCCCTAGCACATAGCCCAGGTGTGGTGTTGGGCTTCTGGTTGTCCTAATTCCTTTGCAAATGGAATCTTTTACTACAGCGGTCTAGAAGGAATTAAATAGTGATTGAGTTTTCTTTCCCTTACAAATTAAAGGCACAACTAAAAGAAAAAAATCAAACCAAACCAACCAACCCTGCCTCAGCCAAACTTTGAGGCTCATTTATGTCTGGTGTTCTGAAATTTCATAATCGTGTGCTTTTATTTTATTCATCGTGCTGGCCACACACTCAGTGGGCCCTTTCAGGTTTATATTTTAGGGGCAGGGCTGCTTGTTAAGATTTCTTTAACTTTACCTTCCAACTCTTCTGATGAATTTTTAAAAATGTCTGGCCTATTTTTAATTTCTAAGAGATATTCTTTGTCCTCTAAAAATTCCTTTTAATTAGATATAAAATGAATTAAATATACATATATTTCTATGCATTTTGATATATTGTTGCAGCGTCCTTTTTATCTCTCTGGGGAAGGAAATTTATTATAGGTTTAAAAAAAAACAACAACCCACTTTTTTCCTGCTTCCTGAATCATCTCTTTTCTGTAGACTTCCTCCATTCCACTGTCCCTTCTTCCTCTTACTCATGATTTTGGAGGCTTATCATAAATATTTATTTTTAACCACAAAGAACTACAAATGCTGACGTGGATCTCTGCATGCACCTTCAGCAGAGGTTTTGGATGAGTGGGATTTGACATAATGTTTTCTCCGGGACCGATTAGTTTCTCCGTCGCTGAAATTTTCCTGTCTCTTTTCAGGGGGTGAAAGCCTGGTTGCCTGTTGTATGGAAGTGGCAGTGACGGTAGAGGGTTACCACCATTCAGGATGCAGATTTTTAAAATTATATCATTTTCAATCCCTGGGCCTCACCCTCCCTCTCACACCCAAGTGTGGAAGTCCTTAGATTATCTTTCTCCAACAAATAAAACTCAAATTGTTCATGTCTTTTGCTTATTATTATTATTATTTTTTTTTGATTGAGGTGTTTGTTTTCTTGCTATTGAGTTGTTTCAGTTCCTTATATATTTTGTTTATTAATCCCTTATCAGATGCATGGTTTATATTTTCTTCCATTCCGTGAATTGTCTTTTTGCTCTGTTACTTGTTTCCTTTGCTGTGCAGAAGATTTTTAGTTTGATATGATCTGAAATTCGTACCTTTGCTTTTGTGGCCTGTGGTTTCAGGGTTGTATCCAAACAACAAAGAACAATGTCAAGGCACGTTTCCCCTATCTTTTCTTGTAGTAGTTTTACAGTTTCTGGGCTTATGTTGAAGCTTTCTTCTATTTCGAATGTATTTTCTTGTTTGGTGTGAGATTACAGTCCAGTTTCGTTCTTCTGCATGTGGATGTCTAGTTTTCCTACAACCATTTCTTGAAGAGGCTGTCCTTACCTCGTGTATTCTTGGAACTTTTGTTGAAAATCAGTTGACTGCAAGTGCATGAGTTTCTTCTGGTCTTTCTAATCCTGCTCTGTTGGTCAATGTACCTTTTTTTTTTTAATGGCAGAATCGTACTGTTTTGATTATAATAGATTTATAACATATTTTGAAATCAGAGTGTGTGATGCCTCTAGCTTTGTTCTTTATGCTCAAGATTGGTTGTTTTTGGTTGGGGTCTTTTGTGGTTCCATAAGAATTTAAAGAATGCCTTTTTTTTCTGTGAAAAATGACATTGGATTTTGATAGAGATTGCGTCAAATTTGTAGTTTACTTTAGGTGGTATGAACATTTTAATTTATTAATTCTTCCACACCATGAACATGGATATCTTTCTATTTATTTGTATTTTCTTCTTTCATCTGTGTTTTATTAGTTTTTAAGCATAAAAACTATAAAAACCTGCTTGGTAAAAATTACTCCTAAGTATTTTGCTGTTGTTGTTTTTGCTGTTATAAATGGGATTTACATTTCTTCATTTCCTTTAGTGTTATTATTTTATTAAGTCATAAACACATAGATTATGTATACATTAATGCATTTTTGGGTACAATGTGATGATTTTAAATATAATTGGAATGCTTACATCAAACTAGTTAATATAGCCTTCACCTCATTTATTTAAGTATTATGTAAAGACATTTAGACTCTATGCTTAAAAGATTTAACATGTACCCTTGCAACATGCACCATAGGTATGGTCCCACAATTTACCCTCCCTCCGTAAAACCTCCCCCTCCTCTTCCCTCCTTCATCCTGGGCTATAGTTATAATTTATCTTTTATATGAAAGTGTGAGTGATTATAAATTGATTTCATAATAGTACTGACTACATTGGATATTTTTTCTTCCATTCTTGAGATACTTTACTAAGTAGGATACATTCCAACTCCATCCATGTAAATATTAAAATATATAAAAGAGGTAAAGTCTCCATCTTTTTAAAGGCTGCATAATATTCCACAGTGTACATATAACACAATGTATTAATCCATTCATGAGTCGATGGACACTTGGCCTTCTTCCATGACTTGGCTATTATGAATTGAGCTGCAATGAATAATCTGGTGTAATTTCCTTTTTGGATAGTGCATTATTAATGTATAGAAACACTGCTGATTTCCATACATTGATTTGTATTCTGCAACTACTGAATTTGTTTATAAATTCTAACAGTTTTTTTTATGGAGTCTTTATGGTCTTCTCTCTATATATAATCATGACATCAGGAAATATAATTTCACTTGTCTGTTTCTGTAATCATGTGATATAGATAGGCTTGTTGAAAAAATTGAAATGATGGAAGTTTACATATTAAGAGGCAAAAGTTATGTTGATCTACTCTTCCAAAAATCTCTTTGCAGTAAATGAACGTAGGGGAACAATTTTATGAACCCGCCTCCAGACATTCGCTGGGCATGTTCACACACGCGTACACACGTAATTTATTTTTGCCCACTTGGGATCATATATCATCTGATCTCAAACTTCCTGTTTTTCACTTAACACACAGTCTTTCCAAGCCATGAAATATGTATCTCTAAGAGTTTTTCAAACCTGCTATAGTTTCTAAGATCTGCATTTTTTTATATACATATATGTATAAATCACATACTTGTTTGCTTATTTTTTGAATATATTTGTGTGGCTTTAAAAAGTTATGTAAACAATGAATACATATGGTAAACTAATTCAATGCAGAAGGATATATAGAAAAGATACAAATATCCCTTCTCATCTACTCCCAGTCTCATTACCTAAAGTGTTATCCTCAGGAAATTATGTAATATATCTGTTTTTATCTATTTATCTTTGGATCATTTCTCTCACTTTCCCACTATTTGGAATGAGGAATTTAGTACATTTTCCTTTCCTTTCACTTTACTGTATATGATATTGATTATAATTTTTCCATTCATTCAAGCCTATACCTAAGCCTATATTTTTGATTCATCAACTTTAGATATACCTATTGATGGTTCGTTATAAGAGATCAAAGAACTTGTACATTAACCCTTTTTTCCAATTCTCTTCTCCTGCTCCTTTAAAAAATTTTTTTGCTCCTAATGTATCATTGCTTTTAGATTGACATGGTTTGTAACAGTTGCTGTTCTATTTATAAAATGTATTTCATGCATTCTATAGAAGTTTATTATATAATTAGCATTTGTATTGTTGTGTGAGTATTAGTTATTGTGGTTATGCGTCGATGCTGAAAGGAGAATTTACTAAGCATATAAGTCACTCCTTCTGGATCAAACTTACCTTTTTATGTCTTTCCTCATCTTTCATGGGTGTGTTTTCTGTGGATTGGAATGTGTCTTTCAGTAAATGTTCAGAGTGGATATGTGCATTATAAACTTTCTGGCCTCCCTTATATTCTTTCAAAAAGTTTGCCTTTGGATTCACTTATAGTTTGACAGAATTCTAGTTTCATATTTTTGCTTTCTCAGAACTTTGAAGACATCCCCCCTATGTATTCTAGTATTCATTGCAGCTAATGAGAAATTCTGGAGTTTTATTGCTTTGATGTCACGTGGCTTTTTCTCGTGGGAAACTATTATTTATCCTCTGAGTGAGGAAACGTCTTTATTATGCCTCTAGGTATGAGTGGTTTTTGTTTGTTTAATCCTGTAGGTTTTTAATAGGCTTTTTAATTAGAGTTTCATCTTTCTTTACCTCTTTGAAATTTTCTGTAATGTTAGTTTCATTCTCCCCTCTACTGTCTGTATTTTCTCCTTTTAGAATGTATTTTTGATAGATACTGAATTCCCATTATCTGTCTTACATGTCTCTCATGTTTTTCTTTGTTTTCTTTTTACGTTATGCTTAGAATTCTCTTACACATAAGACCAGCTACTGGGTCTTTAGTCATGTCAATTTTATCATTCAAACCATGCATTTTTTTATTTTCAATTTTGGCAAACACATTTTTAATTTCTAAGATTCTGTTGTTTGTGCTGGGCATGGGGGTGTACCTGTAGTCCCAGCTAATTGAGGGGCTGAGGGGGTGTGTGTGATTATTTAAATCCAGGAATTCAGGGCTACAGTGAGCTGTGATTCCACCACTGTACTTTACCAGGGGTGACAGAGACACTGTCACTTAAAAATATGTTTTTGTATTCTGATTTTGTCCTGAAACCCTACTTTTATGTTCTGCAACACCTAGAAAGAGCTCAGTATTATCTGCTGCTCCTTAGGAGTACACTCTGAGTGCACACTGAGATGAGCCAATATTTTGTTACTGCCCTCTTCCAGCCTCGGGGCCCAGAGGACCCTCACTCCTCCTCCAGCCTTGGGACCCAGAGGCCCCTCACTCCTCCTCCAGCCTTGGGGCCCAGGCCCCTCACACCTCCTCCAGCCTCGGGGCCCAGAGGCCCCTCACTCCTCTTCCAGCCTCGGGGCCCAGAGGCCCCTCACTCCTCCTCCAGCCTCAGGGCCCAGAGGTCCTCACCTCCATCACCACCTTATTCTCTTTTTCTTTATCCTTTACCACTGAGTGAAGCTCCAGCTTCATTTTGTTTCTACTTTGTAGTGAGACCAACTAAATCACATTTCACATCTTCACTGTTTGGACATCCATTGACCAGCCCGCTTTGTATTCCCTTATTCAAAATGGGGTAGAAACAAAGATTATGAAGTTGGCAGAATCCAATCCCATGGCCCTCCTTTTTCATTGCAGTTTTCTCCTGCTTTATGGTTGCAGGAAGCTGTTGCACTCTCCCTGAGGGTGGAAAAGAGAATTTTTAAAATGCTCTTTTATTGCCAGAATAATCTCGATTTTGTTTTCGTGACTTACTGAGTGGGTTCACCTGTGTCTTCCCTTTCTTGCTCTTAGTTTTCCTCAATGTCCCGTGGTTCATATGGCCGATTTGTAGGGTTCCTATTTATGAAAGTCAAGGTTGGGACAGGCAGCTGGTCAGTGGTTTCAGTGGGATTGTATGAGTCTGTCTCCCTGCCATGTCTCTGCCCTGCCCCCTCCCCCCCAACCCTCGGGTGAGCTGATCTGGCTGTGGGTCAGTGATGGGAGCATTTCCTCGTGCAGCGGAGGAGCAAGCAGGGCTGTGGACTGGTGGGGAAGCCTTCCTCTGTGCCTGTCCTGGTCAGACCTGCCTTCTTGATTTATTTTTTTCTCTGTTTATGGTGAATCTCCGGAGTTTCTTAGTGTCTCTGTGACCTCAAACCTCCTAGTGGAAACTTTCTACTTAGATCCCCCCCATCGTTAGCACGCAGAGCTCAGGCTTTGAGTGGAGGCTAAAGATGTGTGTTCTGGGCAGGAGGGGGAGACACCATTCTCCAAGCTGTTCCCAAGGGAAGGCTTTAAGGAGCTGCCTTGATACTTGCTCCAGGGGGCTTTCCATTTATGAACTTCTGGCTTCTAGGAAGAACCTAGTTGTCTCCGGTGTGTTGGGTTGTGGTTTCCTTTGCTCTATTTTTCATGCCAGTCCATCCCAACCGCTTCCTACCTTTGAAGAAGGAGGAAGCCTGTGAGGGGGCTGTGACCCTTTCTTTGAACCAGAAGCTCCTTTGGTTTATTTTAAATAATATTTTATATGTATATGGATTCATGATCTTATTATACATGAGTGTTCTGGTCTAGAGTCAAAGCTTTTAAAACCTGTAATTGAAAATTGGCTTTTAGTTTCACGTAGAAGGAGCAGACCACATGAAGTTCTGTGTTTCCATGCACTCTGACATGCTTTCTAAACAAGCTCTTGAGACCACTCAGCCTGGGAGGACACAGGCGCACGCTCAGGGCACTTCTCTGTGTCCCCTTTCATTTAACTATTCCGGCAGATGGGCAGCGAGTGGACGGTGGTGGTGGGGACTCCTCAGTGCACAGTGCTCTGCTGAGGGGGGCTTTGAGCCAGCCCTGTAGACAAGAGGAGCAGAATGCTGAGTCAGCAGGAAGAGCTTTCTCCTCCCTCCGCCCTGTCCTCCCCCAGCTGGCAGCTCCCCAAACAGCAGTGGGGGCGTCAGCTGACTGATTGGTCTGTTTCCATTGTGAGCCACCAACACCAGAGGCATTTTGTCATGTCAGGACCTGGAAGTCAGTGGAATTAAACTCTACTCATAGTGTCATCCCTTTCGGCTAAACCTGTTCTATGATTTTTTTTTTTTTTTTTTTTTTTAAGATGTAACTGCTTTCCCTAATTTTAAATTAATGTGTTAATTGTCTCCTTTGTATGTCCCCTCCTTTCTGGTGACATTGTTATTGTTCAATCCCTGTTAAAATTGGATTCGTGCAGAAGGCTCTTTGCCAGGCTTTGGCCTTCTAGAAGCTTCACCTGCCTGTTTTATCTCACCTTGTACATCCAGAGGGCTCCTCCCAAGCTGCCCAGCTGCGTCCCTGTTGGATTCCCTTTCCCGCACGTGCTGAGCCCACGCTTGGCATCAGTACATGAGGTTAAAGAGGGCCAGTGATACGCGGCCAGGAGGACACAGAGGCTGATGAGGGCTGCTTTCTCTGTCTCACCTCCTCCACCTCTGGCCGCCGGTATCCCCTGGTCTTTCTGTCATAGTGTACATGGCCTAGGACATGTGTGTGTAAGAAGCCCTCCTAGGAACACATGCAAATTTTATCATCAGACAAAAATTTGTAGAAATGAAAAGCCCTTCCAGGCTGCTTCTTTCTGGGCTTCCTGAAGGGCACTCGGTGCGGGTCAGTCACAGCCCTGGGACTCACGGGGCTTGGCCTCTTTCTGTCCTGCTCTAGCAAGCAAATCTGAGCTAATGAGAGAAATGTTACTCCAGGGAGCATGCTGGCTGTCTCCTGTTTCATACGTTACATGGATTTATTCACACTTTATTTTTAGCAACAGATTACATGGGAAATGCAGGACAGTTGGCCAGGACACTCTGCACTTCCAGAAACGAAGCTTCTGCTCCTTAACAGGGCGGCAGCCTCTTCTCCTTCGGTGACACCCCGAGCTCTTGCTTTCCGCACCTCTCTGAGCCCCAACCTAGCAGGACCACTTCTTGCTCTTCTGAAATTCACTCATTTTTCTTTTATGATGCCTTTCTTTCCCTCAGAGTGCCCAGCTCTGCTTTCTAAATCCCCCAAGGCTGAGTTTAAATGTCACTTTGTCTGTGCCATCCCAATAAAACCCTTTGGTTCCGGCTAGCTGTTTGCTTGTATCTTAACTACAGTACATTTCACCAGCACCGCAGTGTTTATACACAGGCCTGGAGGCCTTATTTCCTCCAGGCTGTAAGTATATTTCACTCATTCTTGCTCTCCCTGAATGCCCTGCATAATCCTTGGTGCACCAGAGGTAATCGATAGATGCTTTTCGACTGGATTTATATTAAACTTGTACCATTTATTTGCTGGGACTAGTAGAGGCTCTAATCTGGGGGGAGAATATTGGTAACTAAATTTTTAATGGTCTTCAAGGAAAAACAGATGTTAATGACAACCATTCATTAAAAAAACTTGGGAGCAACAGAGAAGTAGAGGATAACCTACAGAAGTGTGATTAATCATCTTTTCTTTTTTTTTTTTTTTGAGACAAAGTCTCACTTTGTTGCCCTCAGGTAGAGTGCTATGGCATCATAACTCACAGCAACCTCAAACTCCTGGGCTCAAGGGATTCTCATGCCTCAGCCTCCCAAGTAGCTGGGATTACAGGTGCCCTCCACAATGCCTTTTTAGAAATGGGTGGGGTCTTGCTCTTGCTCAAGCTGTTCTCGAACCTGTGAGCTTAGGCAATCCACCTACCTCAGCCTCCCAGAGTGTTAGGATTACAGGCGTGAGCTCCCACCACTGTGCCCAGCACAATCACCTGTTCTTTAACAGTATTTTAAATTATCTTATTTTCCCCTACGCTTCTGAGGTTCTGTTCTGCTTGTGTGAGATATTGGTTAATGGTTAACTATCATCTATAAGAACTGAAAAGTAAAACAAGAAGTCTGTCATCTGGTTACATTTTGGTGAGGGAGGAGGGTTTAACACAGTGCTAAGCCAGGTATTTAATTTTTTTCCCTGTGAATTGACTTAACTCCTTATTTTTAGGCCCTACCTACAAAACCCTTTTGGTTTGACAGGTTCTATTTGTCTGGAAAGTAGAGTGAAGTATCTCATGAGAACAGCATTTCGTGTGACACTTCATTACATTCTGATTGGGGTTGAGAATACCATAAGGGCAGTAACTCTGACATTTAGTTTCTATTTCCTACTTAGACACACACACCACAGAGCTAATAAAATTCCAAGGTAAAATTTCAACCACTGATAGAAATTAAGTTAGATTAGCCATCATCACCTAATATCTTAAATATTTAGCCTATTATGTAGTGTTTTCCTCTTTACTTGAATATTCCCGTAACAGTAAAAGTTTTGATAATGTTTTCCCTTTTATCACTCATAGAAATCCCCAAATTTTTACAAGAATATGTGTATAAAATATACTTAGTTATATAAATATGCAGTTAAAATTTAAATCTTCTACTCGATAGAATAAGGGATTTTGGATTGAGGCTTCTTAAAGTCTTTAAGAATTTATTTAGCGACTTCCTTTACTGATAGTGTGGTGGGTAGATTCCCCTGGAAAATCCACTGAAAACAAGTGTAAATCCTAGATTCCATGTTATAAAAATACCTTCCAAGTCTATCACTGAGCTAGCAAGAAAATATGCCATTTTAGAGGATTAAAGTAAGTAGAAGCACGAATCTTAAGAGGTCAGAAAACCTGAAGATATTTATGAAACTCAATGACTTTAGATCTCCATTTGACCTGCACATGATCCAGCAGAAGATTCCTACATAAATCTGGGTTTCCAAAAGCTAAATCTTAGGTGATATTATGATGAATGACACATAAACTCTCTGTGCAGAAAGTTCATCATAAGATTTATCTGATACGGGCGGCACCTGTGGCTCAGTGGGTAGGCACCGGCCCCATATACCGAGGGTAGCAGGTTCAAACTCGGCCCTGGCCAAACTGCAATAAAAAAAAATAGCTGGGCTTTGTGGTGGGAGCCTGTCCCAGCTACTTGGGAGGCTGATGCCAGAGAATCGCCTAACCCCAGGAGTTGGACATTGCTGTGAGCTGTGTGATGTCACGGCAGTCTACCAAGGGCGATAAAGTGACTCTGTCTCTACAAAAAAAAAAAAAAGAAGAAGAAGATTTATCTGATACAACGTGGGTTCTGCTTAGAGGAAAGGAAAATATGTTTCTGGAGAAATGATAACCACTAGCTGGCCCTTGGGTGTGTTTGCAGCCTGGGTTGAGGCTATCTGTGTGATCTAACAATCCACAGGGGGCTTTATGCTTTAGTGTAAACCTAGGTCATTGGTGAGTGCAGAGGACTGAGAGAAGGAAACACAAATTCTTCCTGGGGAATGGAATTTCAAGTTGGTCTTCAAAGATTTCCCACTAAAATGTTTCAAGGACTATGTACCCACAGTTAGAAATCACGAGAAACCTACCCCTTCTAGAAATAAACCATTAAGCCATCATGAGTGAGCCAGCGAGAGAATTAAGAAAGAAAAGAGAAAGAGAGAGAGAGCGCAAATGAGGCTTCAGATACCAAGATTTAGACACATAAAATAGAAAAGATACATGTGAAAATGTGTTTAAGAAGTAAAATGGGGAGAGGGTTTAAAGATACCAGTAAGGAGTAAGAAGCTAAAAGGACCAACCAGATTTGGAAACATAACCAACAGAGCTTCTGGAAATAAAAAAGTATAATAATTATATGGAAAAGAATTATTAGATGGAGTAAACAGTGGACGGTATATGGCAAAAGAAAGATTTGGTGAACTGAAAAATTTACCCAAGAGTACTGGTCCAGAATTAAGCTTGGGGAATAAACAGGTGACAAATAAGGACAGTAATTTAAGAGACTCAGAGAATAGTGGGTATGAAAGTATAATAAATTCTATTTGGAGTTAAAGAGGACATAATAAACAGAATGGAGAAACACAACCACCAAAAATATAATGGCTGAGAATCTTCCAGAAATGTTGACAGACCCATCCTCAGATTCGAAAGGCTATGATTTGCAAGCAGAAAGAGGAAAAAGAAATCCACGCTGAGACCCATCCTAGTGCACTGGCAGCACATCAAAGATGAAGAGTTTATCTAAATTCAGCCAGAGAGAAAAGACAGATTCCCTTCAAAGGAAGAGGGAAGAAGGTGATGGATTTCTCAATCGCAACAATAAAAACGAGAAGCCAGTGCAATGCCTTCAATGCGCCAAGAGAACAGTTTTCAGCTTCAAATTGTGTACATAGTAAAGTCATCTTTGAAGAATAAAGTGATGTAATGGAAGTAGCAGACAAAAGCAGTTTCCTATAACAAATCATCACTAAAGGAGATTTTAGAGGATGTATTTCAGATAGAAGAAGGAAAGCTCTAGGCAGGCATCCTTAAACTTTTTAAACAGGGGGCCAGTTCACTGTCCCTCAGGCCGCTGAAGGGCTGGACTATAGTTTTAAAAAAACAAACAACTATGAACAAATTCCTGTGCACACTGCACATACCTTATTTTGAAGTAAGAAAAAAATCAGGAACAAATACAATCACACTGCCTCATGTGGCCCACGGGCCGCAGTTGAGGACCCCTGCGTGTGTCTGATAGGAAGGAACGGTGAGTGAGACATGGAGGATTATGGGAGGACATAAATACAAGCATTAATTAATGATACAATGATAATGTCTAATTTGAAGGTTAAATAATTAGGTAGAACTAAAATATGGGACAATTAAAGTGCCGTAGGTGAATTGGGAGGAGGTAACCACACTTGAAGTGCTCTAGGAAACTTGCATCCCTGGTGTCCCACTTGTGGGTCCAAATTTCTTCTTTTAAGGATACCAGTCAGACTGTCTTAAGACCTACATAAGGACTCACTTTAACTTAATCACCCCCTTGAATCTCCTATCTCCAAATACTGTCAAGTTCTGAGGTACTGGCGGTCAGGACTTCAACACATGGATTTTCAGGGGAGGAATTCAGATGATCGCAATTACAACGGCAACTTTTTGCAATAAAAATCCATCTTCAGGAAGAGATACAAAACAGAGTGTCTTAAAGGACTGAACTTGACTATCCTAAGATGATTTCTTTATTAACAAATTGGCAAATTAAAAAAAAAAAACTCAGTAAAATACATAACTAGTCTCATAATCATAAGTCAGATTCCTACCTTTAATGTTAGAAAACTGAACACTTCTGAGAAAATAAAATCACGTAAAATCATATTTCAATTTACTTTCAAGATTGTATGGTAACTCAGATTAGGAAAGTAGAGTGTGGAATCTCTCTGTTTTAAGGAATAGTTGAGAATGATTGGCAATTAAAAACTAATTATTTATAGTTTTTGTAAAGTTCTTGCAAATAATCTCTCCTAACCAGGATAAATATTCTTCCTCTTTAGTATCATTTACAATATTGTTTCTTTGATTAGTCTGTTTTTCCTAGGTAGAAAACCATAAATCTTGGACAAATTTGCTTTCTAAATACCAAATTGCACATGGAATTAAAATTTAATGAGCATTTATTGCTGTAATCTCAACAGTCATAATCTTTGCTATTAATTTTTCAATAAGAAATATCTTACTGTGCTTCAAGGTAGATCATATAAGAACTTTAAAAATAATCAGAACAGATTTTCCAAATTGCATAACACTATTACCTAGTTATTTGCACATCTTTTAATAACAAGAAATTTCACTGAAGCTGAAATATTTAGACCAAGAATGCATTTCTAGTTGTTACATTTTAGAAAGGGTTCTTAGGGGAAAAAAATCATTCTTTTGTTGGTTGGTAAATGATAGATTTTCTTGGACCATACTGCTTGCTAATTTTACTAGACAAGAAAATAAATTCAAATGGTCAACTACATTCCAATTTGTATTCTTCCAATAAAGTCCTCCCTTTCTTGCATTCTTGGAGTTTGACACTCCTACATACCAGTTAAAGCACTTGTTAGAGTGTCCAAAAGAAATGGTTGCAATTAATTTCCCAGTCTCTTCTCCCTTTGATGTGTCACTATAGTGCTTTGAATAATTCTTAGTGTCTGGCATCTGTTCAAGGATAATTTCTTGACTTTGAGGAGGGTGAGAAACAATAAAGGAAACAATATAATTTTTTTCCTAACTAGGAGACAAAAATACTTTTTGTCTGAATGGTCTAAACTATTTTTTTCCTACATAGATAACAAACAAAAAAAAAAAAGTAGATAACTTATTGGGATATTTAACTACTATTGAGATCTTTTCTCTCTGGAATAGCCCTTAACAAGAGAATTAGATAGGCAGTTTGTAACTTACAGCATGTCTAGGTTATCTTGACCAAAAGAAATTCAGATAGATATGCTTTGCAAACTGAAGCCATGTGAACTTTTTAAATGGCTGCAGGTGTCTTAGTATGAGACTAATTTTATTTTCTAATGATTAGGAGAAACGAGCAGACCATGAACTCGAGGGTAGGCTGTATTTTTCGTGCCCTGCTCAATATTTTCTGGGAAGTTTCTATTTGTACTGGTACGGGGTTCTAGTCTCATTCATTTTATACTTGCATTTTAAGGTTTGGAGGTATTTTATCTTGCCTTCCTTATTTACAAACTTGTTTTATTTTTTTCCCCACCTTGCCATGACTAAAGTTATGACTCACTTTCATGGGAGTAAGAAGTAACAGGAATGATGAAACCAGAGACCTGGAGCCATCTCTTATTCCTGGCCTTACTCACTTTTTAATAACCCACACCTTGCACAGTTCGGTTATACCCCAGCAGGTGTTTGGCCAATTTTTATGGGTTTGGATCGAATTTGTTCTTGGAATAAATGACAATAAAGAAAATACAGAAACTTTAAATCCAAGGGAAATATCAAGATTCACACTATGTTCTCCTTTTTCTGAGGGTTCCCGCATTTTTCTCCTTAAAAAAAAAAAAAAAAGAAAGAAACCCACATTTACATATAAAACATTGCTGGATTTCAGATCAAGGCCAGCAGAATAGACTGGGGTAGCATGTCTAATAAAAGTCGGTTGGAAACAAACCTAGGAATCTAAGATAATTCTGTTTACACACAGTTGCTCCTGCTCTAATTTGAGCAGTTTGAAGTAACAATATATTGAAATTTAAAAATGTGTGTAATCTTTTCACTGCTCCTTGGGCAGCATGTTGGTTGCCCCACCTGGCTTCCCATGAGTTTGACTCTGTGTCCTTAGGCTACACTCTTCATGTTCATAATGAACATGTTTTCAAGGGAACCTATTTCTTGGGCCAAATGAAAACACCAAGCTGAGGAGTTCTGCAGAGTTTCCAGACAAATAAGACTCATATTCATTCCTTATACGTAAGTGCTCCATAGCTATAATTGTTTAGTGGCCATCCCATCCGTCAGTGCAGCTCTAGAATTACTTGTCAGTATGGTAAGTGCTGGAATGGTGGCATGAGCAGAGACCTTTGAGGAGTTAAGAAATGATTCAATTGAGCGGGTCTTGAAAAACCAGCAGGGATGTACGAAGCAGAGAGGAGGAGAGAAAAATATCTCAATTCTGTCTCTTGAAAACTTGAGAAGTAGCAACAGGGACCCATTTAATTAACATAAATTCATTAATGACCACTATGTGTGGTGCATGGGCTGATTGCTGTGGCTTCAGTCAGATGTGGACCCTGAGCTCAAGTAGGCAAGAGTCTAAAGATCATGTGTGAGTACATTTTTCAGACAGGAGGACATGGTTGTGATCCAGGGGGTGCCAAGATATTTTTGCTTCCTGCAGCTCATATTTCTAGTTTTTCATCTTCACGTCTTTCTGAATAAGACTTTTTGAGTTATAGACAAATTTACTTTGCCTATCCATTTCTCCTGGGGAAAAAACTTAAAAAACAACACCCCCAAACAAAAAGCAGTGTCCTCTTATTGCCTGTGATTGGCAAAGATGAGATGGCCCAGATGAAGGTTTTCACCGATTTCTGGGGGCTACTGGTCATTTTCCGCTTGATATTTTGACAGTCAACCTGGACTTGGCCAAATCCCATTTCCACCTTTGGCTCCTTTGCTTGAATACCTGGGGAAATGGTGGGAATGGTTGCTGTTTGTCCCCTATCTGGGATGTTAGTATTGTTCCTGAGACAATTAGAAGATGATTTAAATGTAGATGAATCTTGATTCAGCTGCTAGTGAAGACCCTTATAGAATCACATTACTTGCTATAGAATTCTGAGTTTCTTGTAAGGATCAAGTCAATTCCCAGATTTGCAGATTTCTGTTCAGTTGGCTCATCAAATAAAAACCCACAAACAAGAACAGCCTGATACATCTACAGAGATTCTTAAGACTATTCTCTACAAGATAATTGTCTGTTCTTTAAAATATTTAGTAAAGGAAATTTTGCTGCCATCCTTCATTGCGTTTTTTTAGTAACTCATCATCTGTCTAGTTTTAGGAGGTTTTTCCTAAAACTTAGTCTATAGATCTGTTTTCCCATCAGATGTTTTTAATAAACTTGCTTCCCATTAGTCATAAAATTTCTTTTATCTTCTGAGAAATAATGATTTAAGGTGAAATCAGAGAATTTTCATAGAAAGTTAGATGGCCATTCAAACCCAACTATAAGAAAATAACACATCTAAGCAGGATTCCATTTGGGTACCAAATACTAGAAATAACACACTCAGTATTTAATTTTAGCACTTAAAGCTAGACTAAAATCAGTAGCTATGGCGCCTAAACACAGAAATGCAAAATTGTTTATACAAAGTGATTTTTACTTTTGTTATTATCGACCAGCTGTGTTTGAGTAGACAGTGGAAGCTGCCCTATCCATAGTCTGTTCCAGGATATGTAATCTAAGCATGGGTGGGCTATTAGTTTGCAACTATTATTTCTGTGATTCACCTTTTTTTCTCTGAGGCAGGATGCCTTTTTCTCTGAGGCAGAATGCCTTTCTGTCTTTTTTTTTTTTTTTTTATATTTTATGATTTTCATTTTCATTTTTTGTTGTTTTTTATTTTTTTATTTATATTTATATTTATATATATTTATATTTTTTATTTTTATATTTTACTAAATCATACCTGTGTACATTAATGTGATCATGGGGCACCATATACTGGTTTTATAGACTGTTTGACATATTTTCATCACACTGGCTAACATAGCCTTCCTGGCATTTTCTTAGTTATTGTGTTAAGACATTTATATTCTACATTTACTAAGTTTCACATGTACCCTTGTAAGATGCACCATAGGTGTAATCTCACCAATCACCCTCCCTCTGCCCATCCTTTCCCCTCCCTTCCCTCCTTCTCCCCCTTCCCCATATTCTTAGGTTATAACTGGGTTATAGTTTTCATATGAAAGCCATAAATTAGTTTCATAGTAGGGCTGAGTACATTGGAGACTTTTTCTTCCATTCTTGAGATACTTTACTAAGAAGAATATGTTCCAACTCCATCCATGTAAACATGAAAGAGGTAAAGTCTCCATCTTTCTTTAAGGCTGCATAATATTCCATGGTGTACATATACCACAATTTATTAATCCA
>CAUYPK010057087.1:0-43913 GCA_963574355.1 Loris lydekkerianus | reverse complement strand
AGAACACACCAAATCAGCTTCAACAAAACCAAAATAAAAAAAAAAAAAAAAAAAAAAAAAAAAAAAAAATCACAGTTCTGCAAAGACATTTGTGGGGAAAATGTTCATTGTATCAGTGTTTATAAAATAAATTTTGGACATATCCTATGAATCTAGTAATAGGAAAGTATCGGGTTGAAATACATAAAATTGAAGATATTCAACTACTTTAATTTATAAACATCTTATGTAATTCAACATAAATATAGATATTAAACATGTTAGATTCAATTTAAGGACCAAAAAAGTAGCATGATGTAAAAAATCATGGTATGTTAGAGGGGAAAAAATGATCCTCTAACAAAACAGTGAGCAGAGCATGGGTCTTTCAGTGAGCTGGTGGATATGAGCCCACATGCCAGCATGATTAGCACATATCATCTCTGGCTGTGAGACTATGCATTGTTTTATATTAATCTTTGGGCCTTTCTTTGTTTTCCAAATAGCTATGATAATTTTGTATTACTTTTGCGCTCATAAAAACACTCTACTGCATATACATACCTCGGGAAAGAGAACTGGCGGGGTGTCCCCGTTGTAGCTCTGGAGAACAAGCACTTTGCTTCCCCTCGGGACCATCCACAACTCTTGTCATGGGTCCATTTTCATTTGCAATGAGACAGATCATTGTAAATGATGTAAAATAATTTATTGGCCACCCTTAAATAAAGGTTGGCTTTGTATTCAAACATCTGATTGGGAAATGTGCCTTTAGGAAGGAGCATTTCTTGTCTTCCCAGATGGCTGAAACACCTTTAACAAGGGGAAGCTTTTGAAAGGACAGCTGTCTTCCCTGACAGATGCAGTCCACATCCTGCAGTGTTGGGAAAGGACGTGGAGCTAGCATAGCAGGGCAGAGGTCAAGGCCAGTGTGGGAGCAGGACCTGGGACAGGCAGCGATGGCTGCTGAAGAAAGAAGCACAGGCCTACTCAAGCTCACAGTAAAGAAACAGAAAAATAATGGCTCGGTGCCTGTGGCTCAAGAGGCTAAGGTACCAGCCACATACACCTGAGCTGGCGGGTTCAAATCCACCCTGGGCCTGCCAAATAACAATAATGGCTGCAACCAAAAAAAATAGCTGGGCATTGTGATGGGCGCCTGTAGTCCCAGCTATTTGGGAGGCGAAGGCAAGAGAATCACTTGAGTCCAGGAGCTGGAGGTTGCTGTGAGCTGTGATACCACAACACTCTACCCAGGGTGAGAGCTTGAGGCTCTGTCTCAAAAAAGAAAGAAAGAAATAGAAAAATAAGAAAATTCCTACAAAAGCAGTGGGTTCCTAACACCCTTTCCTGGTGGAATGCTAGTGTTGAATTCAAGTTCTTTGCATTCCCCTGAGTACCTATGTTGAGAGCCGACTGTTGTGAAATCTGGACTGCATTTCTTAATCCACTGGAAAGGGCAGAAGCATCATGAAACCTACAGCAAAGGATTAAGACTATGAACAAATCCAGACTAGTTTTGATACATGTGGCATCTCAAAGCATAAATTCAGTTACTTCATGATGTGGCAAGTTTTCCTTGAAACAAGATAATCCTTTGCTAAGCGCCTCCAGAGCAACTGCTGGATCCACCCAGGATTGCAGAATTCCTATTCAGTGATAACGAAAGGCTTTCTCCCTAGGGTTTTACAAAACAAGGAGTTGAGAAAAACACAAATGTCATTATTGGTAAAATACACAGATTCACCGTGTAGTTCACATGGACAGTCGTTGTAACAGATGTGGGTACTGTTCCCACTGCTGATTCTGCTACTCAGTGACTTAGGCACAGCTCAAACTTTGGGCCAGGCTCTGGGATTGACTCAGCGTGGCCATCAGGTTACCTAGCCTCCCTGCCTCAGTTTCTCTATCTACAAAACGGTGGGAATAACACCCCCGCGCAGGATCACTGTAAGGATTAAGCGGCTTGCATAGTACTAAGCCCCGGGGCGCCGATGGCTGGACGGCCGGCTCTCAGCAACTCTGTGCACTTTGTCTTCCACATCAGCAGTTGTCATTTTTGCCTCTGAATCTTCATAGCAAAAAATATACTCCCACCAGTAATGGCAGTGATTTTTAAGGGGAGGGTAAGAAACTTTCCTGGAGGAGGAGGGGGGCAGATAGCAGACTCCCTAGGGGGCGCCTCACTTTGTAAACTCTCCCCAGATGCCCTCTGCCTCCACCCCGTTGCTGAGTAGGTGAGGAGGTAGCAGAGTCACTGTCAGCTTTGAATTATTCTGATCTCCACTATTTCCTTGATGACCTACAAGTCCTTGGCAGGATAGTTCTCAGACCCTGTCCATACCCTTTGTGCCCACTGTGCTAACTTTATTGTCATCACAGGTGTGCTTCTCAAGAAACCCTGGGTAACTGGAGGATACAGTACCTGTGTTGGGCTCTCTTTGCATCTATGTTCCCCATGCTGCACTCAGAGGCTTTTCTCCCTCCCTGAACAGGAAGCAGCTACCTCTACTGTGTCAATAAGTTAGGCAACTGCGCTGGGATTTGAGGTGAGAACCAGTTCATGAGGGTGATTTTGAAGTAGTGTTTTCTTTTCACCAGGGGGAAACTCAAGCCATTGTCTGCAGTACTCCCTCTCTCTCTTTCTTCTACTTTAAAATTTTGTAATCAGATCAAAAAATTGCCTTTCCCTGGAAAAGGGCTGCACTGTGGCTTTCGTGGGCCTGTACACTTTGCTTTGCAGGCTCCTTCCTCTATAAAAAAATAGTAAGCAATTTTACAACTATGTTGGTGTAACAATAAAACTATATTAAAACATGTCATTCAACCTGAAAGGTTAGTTTTGTTTTCTTTTACTGGCTCTCTGAAAGTACCATGGACCCCAGGCTCTGCACCAGCTATGCCTCCGAGGAAAGTTGGCCTTGGCCACCAGGGTTGCCTGGAAAAGCACAGAAGAGTCTTGTCCTCCTTCCCAGCTTCCTATAAGTGGTCACATTAACTCCAAGACAAACATAGAAGGCGCAGCTCACTAAGCAGAGAATCAGATGTGAGTATCCTATAACTGGTTCGCAGATAGTGCCACATTTTCTTTTCAAGCAATGATGATTACCAATGTCTACAGCACATAGCCACAAATGCCAGTGTCTTCAATTGTTAGTTGAATTGCACAGAGTTGTACTTTGCAGGGGAAAACCGTTCCAGGAAGGTGATCAGGTCCTACCCACTGCCTGGATACCCTCCAGGAATACCTGTGAGGTCTGAAGGTATTTATATGATAAGTGTACTTGCCCCTGGCCTTTTAAGCATACCCCACTGCCTGTGGGCTGGTGGACTATATTGATTTGGTACAAATCTTATTTATTTCAGAAATAAGTTTGTTTAAGAATATATGTCTTGGGCAGTGCCTGTGGCTCAGTGAGTAGGGCACCAGCCCCATATACCAAGGGTGGCGAGTTCAAACTTGGCCCTGGCCAAACTGCAACAACAAAAAATACCTGGGCATTGTGGTGGGCGCCTGTAGTCTTAGCTACTTGGGAGGCTGAGGCAAGAGAATCGCCTAAGCCCAAGAGCTAGAGCCACAGCAATGTATATCTTTTTTTGCCACAGAAGTTGGTAAGCTTAAAGCTGATTACTACCCAGAAAAACATCTGTGGGAAGAGAAACCCTAGCTGCAGGAAGAGCAAGTGGCAAGGCCCCAGGAAGTGGGAATGCCTGGACAGCCTGGGGACAAGCGGAGCAGCCAGAGTGAGGCAGAGGGGTGAGAAATGAGGTACCTCCGGGTGGGCCAGAGTGTGGATAGCTTTGTAGGCCAAGAAAGGGGCTTTGAATTTTATTCCAAAGGTGTTAGAAAGCCAAGGGAAAGACCTGAGCTGATTTTCAGATGTTCTCTTAGACTTCTGCGTGGAGCACAACTCTAGGGGAGGAAGTGTGTAACAAGGGACTGATACCGGAATTTCAGGTTCTTGGTCTCGGTGATTTGAAGAATAAATCTGCGGACCACAGATTGGTGGTAAAACAGAATTTATTTACAGAAAAGAATACAAAAACACTAAAGCTCCCGGGGAGAAAAGCTCTCTCTGTTTCTCTCTCTCTCTCTAGCGGTATACATAGGTGCATGGGTTCCTTGGCCAAAAATGAATGGACACAGTCTTCCGCTGGGGCGAGGTGAATGAATGTATTAATGAATGGACACAGTCCACTCAGGGAATTGAGGTCTGGGAAACTTTCATGAAATTGACCTAGGCATAGGAAATGGGGGTTCTGTTTTCAGTCACAGGAGTAAAGGGAAGGAGACACCGAGGTGCTGGTGTCTCCCCAGCCGTTGTTCAGCTCCTTTGGCTATTGGAGCCTCCAGTGGGGGTGGGAGTGGGAGCACCCCCCGCCTTGTCTATCCTCCAGCTCGCTTGTTCCTCTGCCGGCTGCCACGGCACCAAAACGGCCGAAGCGGAGGCAGCATGTCCTCCAGGTCAGCTGGGCTGAGCTGGCTGGGGCACCAATGCACCACCTGTCCTGTATCAGGACCAAGCAGGAGTCTCCCGCAGCATCCTGGTAAGAGGTGGCTGTGGCCCAGCTTAGCTGGACAGTGGTGTGATGCCAGATATATTGTAAAGGTGAAGCAGACAATATTTATTGATGGATGCATCATGGTCTGTGAGGGAAAGACAGGGGTTGAAGACCATGCTGAGTTTTTGTAATGGGCAGTTAGGCGGATGATAAGGCCATTTGTTAAGTTGTGGTAACAGCAATAGTTTTGGAGAGGGTGTCTGGCAGCCCTGAGCAAGCCTTGCAGGAAAATGGCTCTTCCCACCTCGACTGGGTCAAGCTGGGTAAAGCTGAACTTGAGCCTGTTTGGAGACAGCGCTAAAGCTGCTGACTGGGGGGCTTGGCCCCAGCAAGTCCCAAGACAAGGCTGGCCCGCCTGTAGCCTAGCAGCTTAGAGGCAGGCTGGGGTGTGGAGGACTCGGTCTGAGCCTGCAGCCGCGCCCAGCCTCATCAAAGGACATGCCTGTGGCTTGGGCGGCCATGATCCCAGTAACCCAGGAAGGGAGTCCCCACGGGTGGAGGCAGGAGGCAGTGCCTGCAGAGGATGCACTGGCGTGGCCCACAGAAGCTCAGAACCTCCCCACTTAAGGAGCTGCCTTGACTTGGTCCTTTTACTACAGTTCGGCCTTCCTAAAGGACAGTCCTCATCTCTCAGTGACTGCAGACACTGGGACCCTGATTGGCCTTCCTTGGGAAATTGCCAGATGCCCCACTCACAGAGCTCAGTTTCTAGAGGGGGTAATGTTCCTGTGCCAGGCCCACCCCTGTGTGTCCTTGTGCCTGGGACCACCTTTACCTACCACTGGGCCCCCAGTGCACTCCCTGGAGGTCCGGTCCTGGCTGTGGCAGTGAAGGTGACACAGGAGGGGAAAATGGAGCTGAAAAGTGGATGTGAGGAATATGGAGCTGAAAAGTAGTCTCAAGGCAGACACCTGGTCCTGGGGCAGCTCATGGACAGGATGGAGGAGGTGGTGGAGGAGGCTGAGAGACAGAAGGAACTTGCCAAAGTCCAAACCAGAAAGTTCTGGAAGAAAATGCCTAACTTACTTGCAGACCAGAAGTCCATGGAAAAGTCCATCTTCAACCTACTCAAGAGGTTTCAGCAGCAGGAGGAGAAGGGAGAGTGGCAGAAGTGCGTTGAGGGATTTTCAGTGAGGATTAGCAAGGGAGCCAGAGGGACTGGGCACTAGGGCCCACCCAGAAGAGAAGCTTGAGCTGGCGAGTGAGGAGACCAGCCTGGGGCGAGGCCCAAGCCGAGGCCTTGGTGTCCTGGGTGAGCCCGAGGAAGCTTTAGGTGCAGATGGACTCACTGGAGAAGACAATGGAGGCGAAGACTTAGGAAAATGATAAGACACACAGGATCTGTGATGACCTCATCTCCTAGATGGAGGGGCTGTGACCAGCAGCCACCCTCCCTCCTGTTGGTCTCTGTTAGGTTCTATTATGTTCTTCCTACTCTGTTAACTTCCACTTGTTTTTAAACTAGTTTGCTTTAGAATATTAAAGTCTCCCTTAAATTCAAAAATAAATAAATAAGAAAAAAAAAAAAAGAAAAACACACAGATTTGATGGTCAGCTAACATTCTAAACTCCTGAAGTAGTTATTCCAAATGCTGGTGTTATACTCAAAAAATACCCTACAGTTTGCTAACTGGCATAGTAAATGTTAGAAATGTCTTTTTATGGGTGAAAATAATGACTGATTAACTAGCGTGACAAATAATAGAAAGTAGTTCTCATTAGTGAAATTTAGGTATTTCGGATATGTGGATTGGCATACTCACCAAGCCTTTATGAAAAGGGTGTATGAAGCTAGCAAGTCCCCTGGCTTTTATCTGGAGGGATGATGCCAAATCCACAGCTCCTGTCGGTGATGCCTTGGTTGTTGCACTCCTTTGCCCAAATTTAAGATTTCTGGTTGCCTGATATGGCCCATAAGGACAAAAGAGTGTAGCTGCATTCACCTCATGTGACTCTGGTGATCACCCAGCTTTCTGCCTGTGGACACTTTTCAGACTGTGGCACAAAGAGAGGGAGCCAAGCACAGACAGGACGGCTGTCTCACTGAGATGGGGATTCTCACGTCTGAGGACAGAGAGCATGGACTTCACAGTCTTTTCAGAATGGAATATGAGAACTATTTTGTGTGCATAATTGAATGATCTTTTAAATAAATATCTGCATGAATAAAAATTTTGTCTGCTAACTGCTTTCATTGTACCCTGGCAGCGAGACTGTAGGGAACAGATGAATCTCACCCACTTCAGATTTTTTCAGTGACTTCAACTATCTACTTTAAAAAAAAAAAAAAAAGGTATTCCCAAGTTTGTTTACAATAAAATTTTATTTTTAAATGTAATCATTGTGGGTTGGAGAGTCCAAGACATGTAAGTGGAAAGTAATACATGTATTTGAGGGAAGAATTCTGGATAAAGTTAGCAGAAAACATGGCCTTTTTCTGAGTATAAGATGATTACATATTTATTCCTCTGATTATATTACCTCAGACAAAGGAGAATGGTTAGAGGAAATAAACATACTGACAACTTGTTCAGAACACTGACCCCCTTGGGGTCAGAAGTTCAAAACCAGCCTGAGCAAGAGCAAGACCCATCTCTACTAAAAACAGAAAAACTAGCCAGGCGTTGTAGCTGCTACTCAGGAAGTTGAGGCAGGAGGACTACTTGAGTCCAAGAGTTTGAGGTTGCTGTGAGCTATGATGACACCACAGCACTGTACCCAGGGAGCCAGAGTTAGACTCTGCCTCAAAATAGATAGACAGATAGATAGATAGATTCGAATAATAGGATTCAGCTAAATTCTTCATTAGAGTCAGTTGGAAACAGCTTCTAAAGAAGAGCGCTGTAGGATCGTAGACCTTAGGGCCACTGCAATAGGTGTGGGCTACAGGGCTCCCTCCATACTCACACCATTTCAGCCTGGCATGGACATTCAGCACAACACAACCTGACCGTCTGGACCACCACTTATTCCAGTAAAGAAAAATTTGCTTCTAGAAGTTAATCAGGCTAATTAACCAGGCCTCTTTTATAGATGAAAACAGAGCAGAAAAGTTCATAGTAGGTCTTTTAAAAGTCACTACTGATTCCTGAAGTATATTCTCAATTGAGGTCGAATGTAGATTTGAATGAACTAACATAAGTTTCTATACCAACCACAGTGAAGCAACTTATACTGGACTTGTCCCCCCACTATAAACAGCTGGGCACATGTAGGAAATAATGCTTTTCAGGGGTTGAACAGGTAGCATGTGTGATCCCCAAAACAAGGGGAACAAGTTGAGCCTGGGATCACCTGTGGACACTTTTCAGACTGAAGCACAAAGGGGGAAGCCAAGTGCAGAGATGATGGCCATCTCACTGAGTATCAGAGAGAAGGGAACACACAGAGAAACCCACAGCACCTCCCTTGTGTCTTTGAATACTCATTTTCTCACTCGCTGGGTGTGGCCTCATGAGCTGGGGGAGGGGGTAGGAAAGCCCACCTTGATCAACTATGAACTGAACAGCTGGCGGATGTCCCAGAGGACTGGAAGACTTTCCAGTTCCAACAACTCAGAGTCAAAAGACCTCTCTGTCCACTCTGGGCATTCAGGGGAGACCGTGTCTTAGGTAATGTTTTAGGATTAGAATCAATCTAGCTCTAGAGTGAGTGCAACCCAAGATCTTCCTTAATAAAATCCAAAAACAGTAAGCCGATTAATGCCAAAGATACCAGGCTGATCTGCAGGAATTTATTTTTAATTATTTAAATTAATTTTCCACCAGAATAAAATGATACTTTTAAAGAAAGAATGAAAATCCAGTATCTCAATAACAGCACTAACAATGCCCATCATACAGTGAGCAGCTCACTAGGGACCAGTTGACCAGTCCACTGCCCTACTGGCTTACTGCATTTCTGGGCCAGCCTGAGCAGGGTGTGAGCACCCAGGGAGCCCTGGAGTTCACCCCAATTGCAAGGATGCCTTGGGTCTAGGATTCCACAGTACTCTTTGTTTAGAAGCTGTCCCCAAGAGTTCCTGTTAACTAACTATAGGAATTTAGCTGAACCTACTGTTAGAATTTTATTACATTTACCTGAAGTGAAACTTCTATGAAAGAAGAAGCTAGAAGGAAAATATAAAGCATAAAAAGGAGATAAATCTATCATTTAAAAAGATCCAGAAATAGTAGTGATATGAATCGATAGACAAGGAGTTTCAAACAGCTATCATGAGCACCTGTCAAGTCTGTAACTATCTTTCATTTTCTAACGATAGAGGGGTTTTCCTGATTCAATGGCATGTATTGAGTCTCCTTAAACTCGTAAGGTAGCGCTGAGCCATAGCACCAACCACACAGCAAACGCGTGGGCAGGCTCTGTGGGGATGCACGGCCCGTGCGCTCAGGTCACGTGTGTGGGGTAGGCACGTCCAAATCCGGGTTCTCCAACCTTGTCTTTTCACCTTATTTATTATCTAACAAACTCAGGAGACTGTGGAGTTTCCGACGGGGCAGGTGGTCACATTTCTGAGTTCAGTAGGATATTACCGAAGTTATGAAGAATGCCCTTAAAAAGACCACTGTTCAAACCTTGTTTAGGAACTTTGTCCTTGCATCTTGGAAAGACCATTCCCCAGGGATGCCGCGCCGCGGGAGTGCGCAGCCCCCTGGGATGCGGGATGCAGGATGCAGTGCTGCGGGAGTGCGCGGCCCCCTGGGACGCGCAACGGCGCACCAATCCCTTGGTAGGTGTCTGCTCCGTGCGCGGCGCGGGCGAGACCCTACTGGACACAGACACACACAGGCGTGGAGATACGAACATAAATACCTGTAATTAAAATCTCAGTGAAAAAAGCGCTTCAGCCGAAGTCCGTGTTGCAGAAGTGCAACGATTAATTTCGGCTGCAGGGACGAGATGAGGCTTCCGTAAGAGGTGGCACGCGAAGCAAGAAGGACGTGTTCGGTATTTTTCCAACCTGGCTGCTACAGACCCTTGCTACAGCTCTGTTCCTTGCTGGTTCCAGATTTCTTTCATTCTGAAACCTCCAAAGTTTCTTTCTGCTGGGATTTCTAAGCCATTGTCCCCAGAGAGAAACGGGTAAGTCTTCTATTGGTGCCCTGGGTACCAGTCTCTGAGATGTTCCCACCGCATGTCACCTCACCACAGTCACTCCCCGCACCTACAGCTGTGGGCTGAGCTCACAAGGGAGCTACAGCTCAGGGCGCAAGTGCCAGGGCGCACCAAGCCACAGGGAGAAAGGAGACTCCTGCTCTGCCGCTGCGCAGGAACGGACTTCGTCCACTGTGGAGACCGGCGCTGCGTCACGCGCCGTCCAGTACTGTGGGCCTTCTTTCTTGCTTCTGAGGGGGGCGTAAAGTGTGGTCAGGTTGGAGGGAGTGGTCTTGGAGGTAGCTAAGTCGCGGAGTTTCTGCCAGCTTTGTAAGGGCAGGATTGGTGCTGGGACACTCCAGGCAGCTGTACAGTCAGATGGGATGTTAAGCCCGAGCCCTACAGATGCGAACTTCCGGCCTTCCCTGAGCTTCCTCTAGAAGGCTGGGGCAGCAAGGAGCCCCCGCGGAGGTAGGAGCTGAACGTTAAGTGCTGGGAGTGGGGAGGAGGCAGTGAACTGTCAACAACTTAGTCCCTTCGTGAATTCTGGAAGCTCCAAAGGGAAGACGGGTTAAGTGAGTAGGGGAAATGAGAGTGAGGGTAGTGTGTCAGCAGCCTGCTGGAAGCCACCAAGAACGACGGAAGATCTAATCATAGAGCAAAGAAGGCTCCAGGCTGGAGGCACCACACAGGAGGAAGACTTGGAGGCAGAGGCTGCAGCTCCAAGGATATGGAATTGCTAAGGGAAAAATCCAGTGGTCATGGGCCAGGTACACGTGGCTAGAAAGGGCTGTCTGTACCAGAAGGGTGCTCCCCGTGTCTTGCCGCTGTACAAAACGACCCTTTGGAATGTTTGGCTGGGAGCTGCTCAAGCCTATGAAACCAGCACTCTGGGAGGCAGAGACAGATGGATCGCCTGAGCTCAGGACTTAGAGACCAGCCTGAGCAAGAGTGAGACTCTGTCTCTACTAAAAATAGAAAAACTAGAGGGTGTGGGCCTGTAGACCCAGGTACTCAGGAGGCTGAGGCAGGAGGATCAACTGAGCCCAGGAGTTTCAGGTTGCTGTGAGCTATGGCAACTCAGTGTGACTGTCTCAACAAACAAACAACGATATAAAACCCAAATTGAGGTAGTTGTTTTGCATGTTTGCCGCTTGGTTTCTTTCTTTTTTCTACCTCTGCTTATTGCTTTACAGGGTACGTTTAGTGTGACCCTTGGGAATCCGAGTTTTCTTACACTCTATTCTCAAATGTGTGGGGGTCTCAGCTTTGACTGGGGCAGGGTTTCTCAGCCCAGCTGGTTGGAGAATGGTTAGGTCCAGGGCTGGAGAATAAGGACCTACTGAGGCTGGGAGCGCACCAGCGCTGTTGCAGCCCCTGGGGGAAGTTAGGGCGGAACACCAAACGTGCATCCAGATAGTTGTTAACTCTGGAGCTGCCAGAAAGATGAAGTCTGGTGACAGGCACAGCTTGGGCAGGAGAACCCAGAGTGCAGATGTGGCTTGAGGCACTGTGGCAGGAGGCTGGGTCTGCAGCATTCTCTGTGATGTTTCCTCTGATAAACTGCACGTGAGCAGTTCTGGTGCTGCTGTGGATAAAATTATTCCCCTGAAAATTCCTGTGTTAAAAATAATAACTCAGAATGTGACCTGATTTGGAGAGAGGATTTTTACAGAGATAATTAAGTTAAAATGAGGTTGTTAGGATGAGCCTCAATCCAGTCTGACACTGACAAGCATTCAGAATACCCATGAAGGGGGGCAGGGTAAGGCCTCTACTTGAGGACTGCCAAAGATTGGCAGCCAACCACCAGAAGGTAGGGAAGAGGCAAGAACAGATTCTTGATCTCAGCCTTCAGGAAGAACCAGTCCTGCCAACACCAAGATCTTCTGGCCTCCAAACCTGTGAGACAATTAATTTCCATTTCGGCCACCTAGTTTGTAGTACTTTGCTACAGCTGCCCTAGCAGACTAGTGCAGGTGCTGAGGGATTGTAGATATTTCTGCCCAATTATAACTCTACTGCTGGCTTTTAGAGATGAGCAGCTGTGGGCAGTTAGGATTAAAAAAGAAAAAAAGAAAAACAAAAAATACAAAGGCACACCTGTTCCAGTGATGATTTCATCACAATAAAACCTGTCATAAAAATCAGTGACAATTCTGGAACAGTTGAACATAAAAACAGATGGGAACTGTTTCACAGTTTCAGAGGTAGAAAATAGAGTCTACAGAGAAGTATCCTGTCCGGGTCACACAACAAGCCAATGGTCAATGCACAGTGCTGGCTAGAGACAGGGGGCTCCCAGGGGCTTGTGATGACACTGGTGTAAGCAAACCCACCACACTGCCAGTCATATAAAAGCACATGTAAGTACATACAGCACTCTGCCATACTTCTGGTTGTCATTTTAGAGTGTACTTGTTTTGCTAACTGAAAAAAAAAAAGTTAACTATAAAACAGCCTTGGCAGGTCCTTCAGGAGGTATACAGAAGACAGAGTTGTTACCAGAGGAAAGGACAGCTCCTGGAGACCTTCCAGTGAGACAAGGTGTGTAGGTGGAAGACAGAGACAGGCCTGGGCTAATAAGTGGGTTTGTGTCTTAGTTTTTAACAAAAGAAACTTAAAAACAAAACTAAAAAAATTTTTAAATAGAGAAATGGTTACAGAATAAGGATATAAAGAAAGAAAATATTTTTTTTCAGCTGTATAATCTGTGTTTTAAGGTATTATTACAAAAGAATCAGAAAGTTACAAAAATAAAATTTATAAAAGTAAAAAAGTTACAATGAACTAGGGTTAATTTTTTTTTTTTTTTTTTTTTTTGGTAGAGACAGAGTCTCACTTTACCGCCCTCAGTCACAGCTCATAGCAACCTCCAGCTCTTGGGCTTACCTGATTCTCTTGCCTCAGGCTCCTGAGCAGCTGGGACTACAGGCACCTGCCACAATACCTGGCTATTGGTTTTGTTGCAGTTTGTCTGAGGCTGAGTTTAAACCCACTACCCTCAGTTGATGGGGCCGGCGCCCTACTCACTGAGCCACAGGCAGTAGAGTTAATTTATTGTTGAAGAAAAAAATGTATAAATAAATTTAGCATAGCCTAAGGAAACAGTGCTTATACAGTCTCCAGTCAGGTAGAGCAATGCCTTAGCCAGGGGTCCTCAAACTACAGCCCACGGGCCACATGAGGCTGTGTGAATTGTATTTGTTCCTGTTTTGTTTTTTACTTCAAAATAAGATATATGCAGTGTGCATAGGAATTAGTTCATAGTTATTATTTTTTTAACTATAGTCCGGCCCTTCAACGGTCTGAGGGACAGTGAATTGGCCCCCTGTTTAAAAAGTTTGAGGACGCCTGCCCTAGACCTTCACTTCCTCTCACCACTCATTCACTCACCGACTCACTCAGTAATTTCCAGTGCTGCAGGCTCCATTCATGGTAACTGCCCTAGGCAGATGTATTATTTTCTATCTTTTATGCTCTATTTTTACTGTAGCTTTTCTGCATTGAGATATGTTTAGATACACTAATGTTCTGCTGCTGTGTTACAGTTGCCTGTAGCACTTGGCACAGCAACATGCTGTACAGGTGTGCAGTAGATTACACCATCTAGGTTTGTGTAAGCACACTCCAACAAGGTTGAAATTGCCTAATGACACATTTCTGAGAACTTATATTTCCAATGTTAAGCAATACAAGATTGTTAAGGCCTTTGAAATTGGCAGTACTTGGGGAACACTTGTGTATACAGTCCCTGACACCTGGTGTGAATGAGTGAGTTTGTTGAGTTTGGACCCTGGATGAAGAGAGTCCAGCCGCCTGTCACTGTCAGCCAGTATGTAGAGACGGGGATAGGTCCACCAAACTTTTTTGTCAGAAGGCCAGCAATTCTGGAGAACTGTGAGAATAGCCTCTCTAAGACTGTTCTGTCCTGCCATTTCCAAAATTACAGTTTTGTACACAAAGGTTCAAAGCAAAGACCACATTAACTCTTATTTTAAATAATAATCAATACAACTCAGTGACAATCTATTACATTTCCAATTCAAAAGTTAATTTTCTAAATCCATCCTCCTACAGCAAAGACTACACTAACCCTTATTTTAAGTAATAATCAGCATAACTCAGTGGCCTATTGCAACATTTCCTATTCGAAAGTTAATTTCGGCTGGACATTGTGGCTCATGCCTGTAATCCCAACACTCCTGAAGACTGAGGTGGGTGGATTGTCTGAGTTCATGAGTTCGAGACCAGCCTGAGGCCTCATCTCTAAAAACAAAAAATAGCTGGGTATAGAGGCAGGCACCAGTACTTCCAGCTGCTTGGGATACTAAGGCACGAGAATTGCTTGAGCCCAAGAATTAGAGGTTGCTGTGAGCTATGACGCCACTTCACTCTATACAGGGTGACAAAGTAAGACTCTGTCCCTAAGGGAAAAAAAAGTAAATTTCTCAATTTCCTAAATCAATCTTCCTAAACTATTCAAGATGCGCATCTTTAGGGTGGGAGCTAAATTTAACAGGAGCCAGAGGTGAAGGTCACATAGGACCTGAACCAAGCAGACCAGCTGTAGGCCCTGCCCTGACTGCCTCCACCTTATTCTCACCACATGAGCTTCAGTCAAAGTGTTCCTATAACTGACAAGAAAGATCGATATAATCTGCAAACTCCACATTGTTAGTGTTAGAGGCCTAAACCATTATCCTCCCTTCTCCTCTCCCTTGTGCTCTCCTCCTAGAACAGAAGGCCTACCAGGCCCACCTCAGGAGTCGGGGAGTGTGGTCGTTTTGAATTCTATCCCGTTAGCTCTCCTGGCTGAATAAAAGCCTTTTCCCTCTTAAATAGGGTGTTTGAGTGCTCTTTCTCTCCACTGGGCCTTGTCTTCCTGCAACAATTGCAGCCTCCATCTTTGCCCAAGCAGATCTCAGTCAGCTTTCATTAAACTTGGCCTGAACGTCTCCTGGTCTCATTTCTGGGTACATCACCAAACCCCTTTCAATTAGGCACAAATGGAAAACATATCTTTGAGAGGAAGGAAATGAAGCAAAACTCTACCCATTTCAAAATTTGGCCACTGCAGGCCTTGATGATGAACACTAAGCCAGTATGAGTTAATGCAGAATCCTAACAACATGTCCTCTGTCTGGCTGAGGAAGTCAAACAAAACCCCACAGTGATATCTGCATTTACATAGAAGAAGAAAAAAAGGCTTTTTCTTAAAAGTTGTTTTAAGATTCATTAGCATACCACTTTCACTTTAAAAATTAGTGTTATTTCCATAAAAGCTATGAATCAGACACGATTGCAAGAGGGACTTTGCCTAACAAATGCAATAAGTGTAATCTGGTTTATTGTACCCTCAATGAATCCCCAACAATAAAAAAAAAAAAAGGGGTGTGTGCATGTGTATATGTGTGGAGAGAGAGAATGAGAGAGATTAATTTAATGTGGGAGAGAGATAGCAGGGGTGGGAGAGTGGGGGAGTAGTTACCCTTGAATAGATGGGTTCCGAGAAAACTCCTATTATCATTCTTTTGTATTAGTTTGGCCTTTTTCAAATTATGAGGCAACTTAAGTTGTTAAGTATTTAACAATGTTTTGATTTCTTTTAATTTCTAGATTATGTAACACCTGGTTGATAGGGCCTAATGTAGGGACCTAGCCAAATAAACATCCTGTCCAGGAAGGAATGAGTGCATGAACGCCTCACCACAAAGAAATGAATTTACCAATCCCTTCCCCTCTGAACTCTTATATTCCCATCCACCTTAACCCACGTGCTGACTTCCTTTTCAACTCAGCTCACTCGCACCTGAGTGGAATAAAGCCATGTTGCCCACACAGAACCTGGACTGGATTCCTTTAGTTCACATCTAGGAATAATCTCTCATTTTCAGTCCTTAACCTCTCACTAGTATAGGGATTACGGTAAAACTTGCCCTTTTCTCTTGGTTAATTTGCTGAAAGATCAACTCACAATTATAGTAGATTAAGAAGAGAAAAGTTTAGGCTTGGCACTTGTAGCTCAGCGGCTAGGGTGCCAGCCATATACACCAGAGCTGGTGGGTTCGAATCAGCCCGGGCCTGCCAAAGAACAATGACAAATACAACCAAAAAATAAAAATACCTGGGCATTGTGGCAGGGGCCTGTAGTCTCAGCTACTTGGGAGGCCGAGGCAAGAGAATGGCTTAAGCCCCGGAATTTGAGGTTGCTGTGAGCTGTGATGCCACGGCATACTACTGAGGGTGACAAAGTGAGACTCTGTCTCAAAGAAAAAAAAATAATAAGAGAAAGGTTTATTTCCAAATGCCATGCATGCGGGGGAAACCACACGAATGATTACCCAATGTCTCAGTGGTGATCAGAGACCTTTATAGATGCCTTTTAGAAGGGAAAGGGGAGAGTGTGGAAAGCATAGGTGCAGCAAGTGGTTGCACTTGCTGTAGATGTGTAGATGAGGGGAAACAGATGGATTTGTAGAGTCACCTGAGAGACAGCTGCTTCAAATGACCCTGGGGCCACGTCTGTTAGCAAGGAAGTCAGCAGCCCCTCCTGATCCCCAATCAGGTTACTCAGGTTTTATGTAAACAGAGGAAAGGCCTCTTCCAATGCTTCCTGTTTATGATTGGCCTTTAATTCAAAATATTCTTTATACCAAGGAGTCATATTTGGGGGTAAAATTTCCTTAGATTCTTCACTTGCCAAAGAAATAAACCCGCAAAGAAGTAATACATCTTTCTCCACACTTTGACAAGGATATTCAAAGGTTTAATGATACAGATCTGAGAAACAGTTTGATAAAAGCGTAATTGCAATTAGAAAACTGAATGACAGAGAAATGGACTGACTGATCTGTCTGGGGGGGGGGGTTTCAAATGATATATTTTCAGTGGAATGAATCATACCTGTTTTTATGTTCACTGGTCAAAGTGAAAGTTGCTGTGGATTAAGGTAATTTAGCTTTGATTCTTCCAGCCTGATTGGTGAGAATGCCCTGGATCCAGGTTAAATGTTTATTACCAGTGCCTACAACACTGACACACATCTTTGTTTTGCAGTTATTCTCATGTCATCTTTCATACCACTGGGAGTTCCTTTTCCCTTGGAAACCTTAAAAGAGGAATCATTACCAAAAATAATAATAATACCTTGTATTCATCTAAATGTGTTTCCGGTCTGTATAATAATTCTGTATTGTATATAATTTCTGCTGGAATACTTTCTAACTATTTACCTTTTGCTCCCAGAAAACATGAATTAGTTGTCTTTTCTGTAAACCCCAATAAAGTAAATTGAACTGTTAAGAAATACACTGACGTGAAGCTTTATCATACCACTTTAGCCAATTGACCAAAGTTGTTCTCACCAGGAAAGGAACAAATCAGTATCACGTAACTCCCAGTAAGCTGCACTGCACAGGACACAGCAATACTTGGTGACATCCTGCCAAAGACACAACATGAATCTAACAGCGAGACAACATCAGTAAGGCCTGATTGAGGGACATTCCAAAATAACTGGCCTGTACTCTTCAACAATGTCTGTGTCATGATAAATGGAAAGATAAGGAACTGTTCAAGATTAATGGAAACTAAAGAGACCTGACAGGTGAATGCAACAATCCAAGATTTTCATTTATTAAAAAGGATGTTATTGAAATCATTGGCCAGATCTGAAAAGGTCTGAATATCAGATAATTAAATTGTATCAATGCTAATGTCATGATTTTGATTATTGTTGTGTGGTTATATGAAAGCATATACTAAAGAATTACAGGTAAAGGGTACTATGCCTGCAACTTATTCTCAAACAATTTAGAATATGTATTAAGAGAGAATAAAATCAAGCAAATGCAGTAAAAATGTTAACATTGGGTAATCTAGATGAAGAGGCTTTAGAATTCCAGATAATCTTGCAATTTCCCTGTAAGGTGGTAACTGTGTCAAAAATTTAAAAAACATTTTAAAGTGCCCATGCAAATTAACTTGTCTTCTGCTCATATTGCCTTTGTAGATCCAGATGTAGAATTGGCTATTTCTCCAAGAAGTCCTTGTTTTTGTGGAAAGATAGTATTATAAACTGAGTATACTTGGTAAGTGTTGATGATCCATACTGTCATTGTCGTGGATAATCCTAGGAAAGATACATTTTTCTCTTAAAAGCACAAGTTCATATTGATATTGCTGAAATGTCTCTCTATGCCAAGTCCTTTTTGATGTTGGGGTTCAAAAAATGAAACCACAGACCACATAGATCAGAACAGAAAAGACTTTATTGATTGAAAGATGATTAATAAGCAAAAGAGGGGGACTGGAACCTCCGGCAGTGGAGTGGGGGAACTCGAGTGAGAAGTCCCCCATGTCTTCAGTCTAGTGGTTTAAATCCTATCCTGTGGGCAGGGGCTTTGGAGGAAGTATGTCACAATTGGCCAGAGGTCTGCAGGCAGAAAATGATCCTAAAATTAGCACAGGAATGTGGTCCAAGCAGTTTTTGCCTCGGGCATTAGAGTATGTGCTCCCTACTCCAGAAGGAACTGGCCAGAACCACCTAGGCTGCTTTTTTCATGACCTTGCTTGACTGTGGCCTGGAAAAGGTGGTCCATTTGTGCCTAGAGATGGGAGTCTGTCATCTATGTCTAGAAAATGGGGGTCCCTGTCCTGCCTTGAGCAGTAGAACCCTGTATCATTATTTCTGATTCATTTTAACATTATTATATCCTTACCTAAATTATTCACTATAATTATATCTCCATTTCTCTTACACTGAAAAATCTTTTTTTAAACAAAATAAATATAATTGCTAACTTGCGTTACCTAACAATAAAAACAAAATAATTCTGAAACAATAATCCCATCACTACAAACAATAACATGAAGGGATAAAGTTCAAGGTTTCCTGTTTCATTCTCTCCGTCTTTAGTGTGAATTGTGCTGTGATGCACACATACACATCCAAAGTAGCCTGCAGTCACTCAGAATTCTCCATTTCTATGTGTTGAAGAAAGGCTTATTTAATGTATGGTTGTTTTTGTTCCTTTTCAATTTGCGGTAGTTAATACTTATTACACATGACTGTTTGGGGGTTTTTGAAGCCTCTAGTTTTTCTTTAGAGAAAAGCTGATGTTTTTCAAGAGATGGGGGGAGGCAGTTACTTGTGAACTGAAATAAAATCTTATGCCTGCCCTCAGTGACTGACTGGACGCACTGCTGGCCAATGGAATCCTAAAGCTGAATTGCTAGCCACAAGGAGAGATTAGCTATGCCTTGTCATGCCTCCTCCCCTTCTTAGAGACGTACTTTGTGACTCATAAGCAGGTCTAAGGATATTTAAGACCTGCCTACAAATCCTCACTATACACAGCAAACCACTTAAGTCTAATACTTTGTCTCTGATAAACAGACCCTTGTCTTAAGCATTCCTTTTCACTGACTCCTTGTCTTTTAGACAAAGTCTAACTCTTTCAGCCAATTGTTAGCTAAAAAATCTGTAAAGCTCATCTACAACTTGGAATCTTCCACTTTGAGATGTCTCATCATTTTTTAAAATTTATTTATTTATTTTTAATTTTTTAAACTTTATTCAAATTAATATGAGGGTACAATATTTAGGTTACATTGTTCTCACTTCCAGGGCAAAGTTCCATTTGTAGATGAGCCCCTCACCCAGGGGGCATGTTATACACCCTCACAATGTGCACGTTAGGTGAAATCCCACCTCCTGCCCTCCCTCTTTCTGCCGTACGTCCTCCTCCCTCCCCACTCCCACTTCCCTGAACTATAATAGTGTTTTATTGTTCTTAGGAACCTGTAATTGTTTACATATTGATTTCTTATTAGTATGGAGTACATTGAATATTCATCTTTCCATTCTTATGATACTTTACAAAGAAGAATGTACTTCAACGCCATCCAGGTAAATGTAAAAGATGTAAAGTTTCCATCTTTTTAATGCCTGAATAATATTCCATGGCACACATATACCATAGTTTATTGATCCATTCATGGGTTGATAAGCACTTAGGTTTCTTCCAGAACTTGGCAATTATGAATTGAGCTTCAATAAACATTTGAGTGCAAATGTCTTTGTGGTAAAATGATTTTTGTTCTTCTGAGTGGATACCTAGTAATGGGATTGCAGAGTCAAATAGAAGATGTACATTTAGATCTTTGAAGATTCTCCATACTTCTCTCTGAAAGGGCTGTATTAGTTTGCAATTCCAACAGCAATCACACCAGAGAAGTATTCTCTTCTCTCCAAATTCAACACAGCATCTGGGGTTTTGGGACTTTGTGATGTGGGCTGATCTTGCTGGTGTTAGGTGATATCTTAAAGTAGTTTTGATTAACATTTCTGTGATGATTAAAGACCATGGGCATTTTTTCATGTGTTTGTTGACCATTCATCTGTCATCCTCAGAGTACTTTCTGTTCAAATCACTTACCCACTTATAGAGAGGGTTGTTTGCACTTATCTTTTCTTTTCTTTTCTTTCTTTCTTTTTTTTTTTTTTTTGAGACAGAGCCTCAAGCTGTCACCTGGGTAGAGTGCCATGGCATCACAGTTCACAGCAACCTCCAACTCCTGGGCTCAAGTGATTCTCCTGTCTCCGCCTCCCAAGAAGCTGGGACTACAGGCACCTGCCACAATGCCCGGCTTTTTTTGTTTGTTTGTTTGTTTGCAGCCATCATTGTTGTTTGGCAGGCTTGGGTTGGATTTGAACCCACCAGCTCAGGTGTATGTGGCTGGCACCTTAGCCACTTGAGCCACAGGCACCGAGCCATGTTTGCACTTGGTTTAATTTGAGGTCTCTGTAGATTTCAGTTATCAGGCAGTTGTGTAAAGATTTTTAGCTTAAAAAAAAAAAAAAAAAGATTTTTAGCTTGATCAAGTCCCAGTTATTTATTTTTGGTGTTGCTGCAATTGCTATGGGGGTCTTCCTCATAAAGTTTTTTCCCAGGCCAATGTCTTTAAGTGTTTTCCCCATACTCTCTTCTAGAGTTTTTATTGTTTGACGTCTTAAATTTAAATCTCTTATCCAACAAGAATCAATTTTTGTCAATGGCAAGAGGGATGGGTCCAGTTTTAGTCTCCTGCATGTGTATAACCAGTTCTCTCAGCACCATTTATTAAAGAAGGATTCTTTTCCCAAATGCATCTTTTTGTAAGGCTTAGCAAAGATTAAATGATGATATGTGGTTGGGTTCATCTCTAGATTCTATATCCTATTCCATAGATCTGTATCTCTATTTTAGTGACAGTACCATGCTATTTTGATCACTAACCTTGTAATATAACCTGAAGTCTGGCAACTTGATGCCTCCAGAATTGGTTTTATTTCTAAGAACTGTATTTTCTATTCAGGGTTTTTTTTGTTTGTTTTGTTTTAGTTTTTGTTCCATACAAATCAAAGTACTATTTTTTCAAGGTCTTTAAAGTATTAATGCTTTAAACATTAATGATTTGATGGGGATTACATTAAATCTAGAGATTGATTTGGGTACTTATGGACATTTTAACAATGTTGATTCTTCCCAACCATAAGCGTGGTATGTTCTTCCATTTGTTGACATTTTCTTCTATTTTCTTTCTCAAAGTTTCATAATTGTCTTTATAGAGATCTTTTGATGCTTTTGTTAGATATATTCACAGGTATTTCATCTGCTTTGGTGCTATCATAAAAGGAATAGAGTCCTTGATTTTGTTCTTGGCTTGACGATTGTTGGTGTACATGAAGGCTACTGATTTGTGGGTATTGATTTTGTAACCTGAGATGCTGCTGTATTCCTTGATCACTTCTAAGAGCTTTGTAGTTGAGTCCCTGAGGTTTTCCAGGTATTAGATCATGTCATCTGTGAAGAGGGACCTTCTCTATCCCCATTTTGATTCCGTTGATCTCCTGCTCTTGCCTGATTGCCATGGCTAGGACTTCCAACACTATGTTAAATAGCAGTGGAGATGCACAACCTTGTATGGTTCCAGATTTGAGTGGAAATGCTCTGAGTTTTACTCCATTCAATATGATATTGGCTGTGGGTTGGCTATAGGTAGCCTCTATCAGCTTAAGGAATGTTCTCATCTAAGCCTGTTTTCTTAAGTGTTTTTATCATAAAAGGATGCTGGATATTGTCAAAAGCCTTTTTTGCATCAATTGAAAGAATCATATGGTCTGTTTTTGATATTTATATGGTATATTATATTTGTAGATTTGTGTATGTTGAACCAACCTTCCTTCTCAGGGACAAAACCCACTTTATTATGGTGTATAACCTTTTTAATGTGTTGTTGTGTTTTGTTTGCTAATATCTTGTTGAATATCTTTGCATCGATATTATTAATGATATTGTTCTATAGTTTTCTTTGTTGGGTCCTTACCCAGTTTTGGGATCAAGGTGATATTTGCTCCATAGAATGTGTTGGGGAGGATACCTTCTTTCTCTCTATTTTGGAAAAGTTTGTACATTATAGGAACTAGTTCTTCTTTGAAGGTTTGATTGAATTCTGGTATGAAACCATCTGGTCCAGGGTTTTTCTTTTTTGGAAGATTTTGTATAATTGATGCTATTTCAGTACTTGATATTGGTCTATTCAAGATTTCTAAATCTTTCTGGCTGAGTTTTGGAAGGGATTGTGCTTCCAGATATTTGTCCATCTCCTCTAAATTTTCATATTTCTGAGAATAGAGTTTTTTGTAGTAATTGTTGAGATTCTTTTGTATTTCTGTGGCGTCTGTTGTTATTTCACCTGTATCATTTCTGATTGTGGTTATTAGAGATCTTGTTTTTCTGTTTCTGGTTTATCAATTTTATTAATCTTTTCAAAGAACCAACTTTTCATTTCACTGATCTTCTGAATAATTCTTTTGTTTTCAATTTCACTTAGTTTTGCTCTAATTTTGGTTATTTATTTTCTTCTGCTCAGTTGGGATTAGATTGTTCTTCCTTTTTCAGTTGCTTAAGATGGTCCATTGGGTTGCTGATTTACTCTCTTCTGGTTTTCTTTAATGAAGGCATCTAATGCTATAGATTTCTCTTTAAGGACTGCCTTTGCAGTATCCCATAGGTTTTGATAGTTTGTGTCTTCATTATCGTTTTGTTCCAGAAATCTAATAATCTCCTTCTTGAACTAGTCTATGACCCAGCTATCATTCAGCATTAAGGTTATTTAGTTTCTATGATTTTATTTGAGTATGAAGATTTCTCTTGCTATTGAGTTCAACTTTTTTTCCATGATGGTCTAAGACAGAGATCCTCAAACTTTTTAAACAGGGGGCCAGTTCATTGTCCCTCAGACTGTGGGAGGGCTGGAGTATAGTTTAAAAAAAAAACAAAACTACAAACAAATTCCTATGCACATGGCACATATCTTATTTTGAAGTAAAAAAACAAAACGGGAAGAAATAACAATCACACCACCTCATGTGGCCCGCAGGCCATAGTTTGAGGACCCCTGGATGGTACAGGGGATAATTTCTATTCTTTTGAATTTGTTGAGGTTAGTCTTATGACCTAAGATATGATGAATTTTGGAAGGTGATCCATGAGCTAATGAGAAGAATGTGTATTCAATTTTGTTAGGATAAAGTGTTCTATAAATGTTTGTTAAGTTCATTTCTTCTAGGGTCTTGTTTAAGTCCATTATTTCATTGTTTAGTTTCTACTTGGAGTCCAGTATCGCCAATGGGGTGTTAAGATCTCCAACTATTATAGTGTGCGAAGGTATCATATTGTTGAGATCAGTTGGAGCTTGTTTTATATATCAAGGAGCATTCAAATAGGGCACTTAGATGTTAACTTTTTTTTTTTTTTTTTTTTTGGTAGAGACAGAGTCTCACTTTACCACCCTTGGTGGAGTGCTGTGACGTCACAGGACTCAAAGCAACCTCCAGCTCTTGGGCTTCCGCGATTCTCCTGCCTCAGCCTCCCGAGCAGCTGGGACTACAGGCACCCGCCACAACGCCCGGCTATTTTTTTTTTTTGGTCGCAGTTCGGCCAGGGCTGGGTTTGAACCTGCCACTGTCGGTATATAGGGCGGGCGCCCTACTCACTGAGCCATAGGCGCCACCCAGATGTTAACTATTGAAATCTCTTCATATTGTGTGTTTCCCTTGACCAGTATGAATTGTCCATCTTTGTCTTTCATTATTTTTGTTGATTTGAATCCCATTGTATCTGTATACAAGGTTGCAACCCCAGCTTTCTGTTTGCCTGGAATACCTTTACCCTGAGTCTTGTTTTATATTTTGAGGTAATAGTTTCTTGTAGGCAATAGATATCTGGCCTGAGTTTTTGTATCCAGTCAGCCAGTCTATGCCTCTTTAAAGGAAAATTCAAACCATTCGCATTAATTAAGAGAATTGATCGATGTGGCAGAGTTTTGGTCATCTTGTTTTTCAGAAGTCCAGAACTTACTTTTTTCTTTTCTTTTTTTTTTTTTTCCAGAGACAGAGTGTCACTTTGTCATCCTTGATAGAATGCCATGGCATGACAGCTCACAGCAACCTGCAGCTCTTGGGTTTAGGCCATTCTCTTGCCTCAGCCACCCGAGTAGCTCCAGAGCTTACTTTTATGTCACTCACTATTGTGGAAGCTAGGCTTTGTTCTTTAATTTCTGGGTATGTTTACTTTGGTGGTGTATCCTCCTGTTGCTTGTTATGAAGAATGAGCCTGAGTATTTCCTGTAGGGCTGATGTCCCACCATTTTGGTCTAAACCAATGTATGTTTTCCATGTATTAATTTTTTTATCTCATCTGTAATTCTTGTCTCCCTAAAATGCACAAAACCAAACTATAAAATCACAACCATGAATCCACTTGCTCAAGTCTTCCTGGGTGTTTTTCTGGGTTATAGTCCTCAAATTTGGCTCAGAATAAACCTTAAATTATTTTACTGAGTCTGGTTTCTTTTCCATCCACAAAATTGGTGCCCAAGTTGGGGCTCAAAGAAGACTCAAGATCCTGGAAGAAATAATCTGATAACCTAAGTACCATCACAACCCCTTTTGGGGCCTTGACTACAAGTTTCTCTGGAAGAAATGGTAAGTCCTCCTGAGCTCCGGACCTTCCATTTTTCATTGACAGTCCTTGGTTTATTCTGAACTGGTTCTTTTCCTAGAAATTTGGCTTTTGGATGCTAATTTTGATTTAGAGGTGTATTCTCTTCTCCATTGCTTCTTCTGAAAATAATCTAAATTGGGTTAAGAAAGTAAAAATTCCTTTAAAATGAGGAAAGACAAAGATAACAACCCATTTGGGCACCCCAGTTCATTTTTTTTTCTTTGAGACAGAGTCTCACTGTGTCACACTTGGTAGAGTGCTGTGGCATGACAGCTCATAGTAACCTCAAACTCTTGCGCTTAAGTGATTGTCTTGCCTCAGCCTCCCAAGTAGCTGGGACTACAGGCACCTGCCACAACACCCAGCTATTTTTTGGTTGTAGTTGTCATTGTTGTTTATCAGGCCCGGGCTGGGCTTGAACCCACCAGCTTCGGTGTATGGGGCAGCACCCTACTCACTGAGCTATGAGTGCCAAGCATCCCCATTCATTTTTAGAGCCTCCACTTACTTCTATTTAACTTCTGTTAAATGGAAAGGTTCAAAGTCTTACTGGTTTTTCTAGGACGTCAGCTGGTTATGGCTAATTCTTTTTTGTGTGTGTGAATTAGAGTCCCACTTTTTTGTCCTCAGTAGAGTTCCATGGTGTCAGCTCACAGCAACCTCAAACTCTTGGGGTCAAGTTATTCTCTTGCCTCAGCCTCCCAAGTAGCTGTGACTGCAGGCACCTGCCACAATGCCCAGCTATTTTTAGAGATGAGGTCTCACTCTGGCTCAGGCTTGTCTTGACCCTGTGAGCTCAGGCTCTCTACCTGCCTCAGCCTCTCAGAGTTCTAGGATTACAGGCATGAGCCATTATGCATGGCCTGGCTAATTCTTATTCACAAGTTTTTACTGAAAGGCAAATTATGTCAAGGAAAATTCAGAGGCTGATCTGCCGGTATAGAGTTAAAATGTCTCTAAACCTCTCCATCTCTTTAATTTTTTGCTAGCTTTCTTTTCTAATGCTTGAAATGACTGTTTATGATATATGAAATTACAAGGCTACCTAGAGATCTTGCAGCCAGGTGTACCTAAAAGGTGAACATTTTTTAAAAGGACTCATTTTAAACTGAAGAGAAAAAGGGGTAGAAGAGATTTTTTTGTTTGTTTGTTTGTTTTGTTTTTTTTTTTGTTGTTGTTGTTTGTTTGTTTTGTTTTATTTGCAGTTTTTGGCTGGGGCCAGGTTTGAACCCACCACCTTGCCACAGGCACCACCCTAGAAGAGGTTTTTTTTTTTTTTTTTTTTAAATCAAACTGCCATGTAAACTCCTTTACCCAAAACTTTGATCCATAGGCATAATTAGGCTACCTATCAGGCCAACTAAAGTTTTGCCATGTGAACAAGTACCACTTTTGTTAGAAGAAATTTGGATTAAGCTGTCCTTTACAAACTGGTGAGTTATATTGCTATCTCATGACTGGCGTTCTAAGGTAGAATCTATTGGAACTTTGTGCATGTGTGTATGAGTGTATATACTTAGGTAGATTTTTACGTGGGTCCATGTATTATATGTTTGTGTCTACCTTGTTCTGGATTGGCTTATAAATAGAAGTGCTAATTAATTAATTAAACAAACCTAAATGCTTTCCTAGTTTATGTGAATTTAGTATTCTTTGGAAAATAAACTGGATTATTAAAAATATATATATTGGTAAATTAAAAGTGTTTTCAAATTGTCAGCATATACTTTTGCCTGGGTTTTAGTGGACATTTTTTTACATTCTTAAGGTATTAGAATTTGACACAAAGGTTATAAAACTATAAACCCAGCCCAAACCAAAATTATCTGTGTTCACATGATTTTTTAATAAGTAAGGTAAATTTAGTATTCTTGGTCAAATGATCATAGCTAAAGTTTCTGAGTTCTCAATAAAAATGCCTATGTGTTTTATCTTTAAGGTTCTTAATTAGGTAAAACTTAGGTACATGCCTAAATAAAAAGTGTCAGCAAATTAGAATTTAAAAAATCAGGTAAATAGAATATAAACACAAAATTATGGTTGAATGTTTATGAAAATATTTTGGTTTTTGTCTTTTAATCCCACCTGCAGATACAGTTTCTTCCACTGAGTTCAATGTCTGTGGAAAGGTACACATAAAATATTTTCTAACTCACTCTTTTATCTGCTAGCAACAGTACTGGTAGGAATGTAAAGCTGTCTTAGAAGTTGTAGTTGTAAGAGTTTAAACTGGAGCTCGGTGACTAGCATAGTGGTTATGGCACTAGCCACATACACAGAAGCTGGCGGGTTCAAAACCAGCCTGGGGCCAGCTAAACAACAATGACAACTGCAACAAAAAATAGCCAGGTGTTGTGACCTGTGACAACTGCAACAAAAAATAGCCAGGTGTTGTGACCTGTGCCTCAGCCTCCCAAGTACCTAGTCCTGAGGCAAGAGAATCACTTAAGCCCAAGAATTTGAGGTTGCTGTGAGCTGTGATGGCACAGCACTCTACCAAGGGTGACATAATAAGACTCTGTCTCAAAAAGAAAAAGAGTTTAAATTGGAAGTTTTAGTTTTCCATTCATCTCATTCACTCTTGATTTTGCTAGCTGGTTATATGTACATTGTATTGCTTTAACAAATATTTTGCCTAGAAAAAAAATCCCTAAAATGTTTATTTTGTATAGTAATTTATTTCATGATTTTAAAAATGATTGCTAAAATCCAAAGAGAATCTCAAAATAGTCTTACTCTTTAGAAATACTGCACATACTAGAGTTTACACACAACTTAGAAAATGTTTTATAAACAGCTTAGTCTTGATCTACATGTAAAAAATGTTATAATTTTGTCATTGTTTGAGGTGCTAAAGATTGATGCTGAAGGTATTTTTCAGTCTAAAGTCAAGTTATATCATTGTGATGGAACTTAGAAAAACACCTTTAAATGAAGGCCACAGAAGCAAAAGTTCTTCAACCTTGCCCTGTCCTCCTGCCTCTTGTTCCAATTCTTCTGTGAAGCTAGCCACAGAAATCAGAATCTCTCTTCCCAAGACAGGTTATTAAAGCCAGAAGCCCTTTGCCCAAAAGCTACTTATAAAACCTAAAATTGTTTTATGTAAGAACTCCCCATAAAGTAATAATCTAGCCTACTTTGTTTTACTGTAAAACCCCCACCTCAGAAAGGGCCCAGCCCCATTCCTAGAAGGAAGGAATGCACACTCAGAAGTTAAACAGAATCCAGACAGAAAGGCCTTGCTGGGATCCCCACCCAGCCTGTTAGCATTAGCTCAATCACATTTCTGTACATTTACCATTTTGTTGATCCTGAGCATAAAAATGCAGTTTCCTGGTATCTGTGAGTGTTCATTCTGAAGTCACCAATATAGAATTTTGTAATTTTCCTCCTATTAATCTGCCTCATATTAGTGAATTTTCATCATCCTTTATTTATGGGAAGAGTGGCCCTTTCTCCCTATAGTTTCCCTAAACTTTCAGGGACAGAGACACTTTGGTCCCTACAATTTCAATAGACCCGGAAAAACTTGCAGCCCAGCAAGAAGGGCAGGGGAGCAGTTTGCTTCTCCTCCCCCACACCTCTGACAGCAAGAGGGCCCTGAGCTACTGGAGAGACTTTGCAACCACATGAGCCCGGAGGCTGCTGCCTCTTGTGAGCTGGGAACTGCTGGTGGACAGGGCATGAGGCTCCCAGCCTCCCTACGGCACTTCCTACCCCCTGCAGACCCAGCTGGGACAGGGGGTGGCCTGTTGCTTCTTGGCTTGCCGTGCACCTGTGTCCTCCAACTCTGGCTTTACCCTACTCGTCTCCACGCAGACATTTCCCAACGCTGGCCCTGATTGCTGTATCCATAGTCTAGCAAGTCCTGGCTGATTGCCATGACCCTGGAGCCTGGACGTTCAGGGCAGACACTCTCTCGGCCAGACTAGCAGTCTCATACAGATTCTTACCCGTCCCTCCTCTCACAGACACTTGATAGCTGATGGTGACAATTGAGACACATTACCAAGATATCCACAGAATGTGTGACTCAGGCCCTTCCTGTAGGGGTCCTGCAGAGGACCAAGGTGTGCTCAGATTGTGACGCTAGCCAGCCAGCTCACCCTGGTGCTGTGTGCTCCGGCAGCTCCATCAGAGCCAGGCATGTCTGAAGGGTGGGATGGCGAGCCTGCTCAGACACCCCGTGGGCCACAGGGCTCAGGCACGTCCTGATGAGTGGGACATGGAGCCTGCTCAGACACCCCATGGGCCATAGGGCTCAGGCACATCCTGTAGAGTGGGACATCGAGCCTGCTCAGACATCCCATGGGCTACAGGGCTCAGGCACGTCCTGAAGAGTGGGACATGGAGCCTGCTCAGACACCCCGTGTGCCACAGGGCTCAGGCACGTCCTGCAGAGTGGGACATCAAGCCTGCTCAGACACCCCGTGGGCCACAGGGCTCAGGCACGTCCTGAAGAGTGGGACATGGAGCCTGCTCAGACACCCCATGTGCCACAGGGCTCAGGCACGTCCTGTAGAGTGGGACATCAAGCCTGCTCAGACACCCCGTGGGCCACAGGTCTCAGGCATGTCCTGATGAGTGGGACATGGAGCCACAGGTCCACATATGTCAGCCACATGGAGATGCCTCATGGGCCACAGGGCTCAGGCACGTCCTGAAGAGTGAGACATGGAGCCTGCTCAGACACCCCGTGGGCCACAGGGCTCAGGCACGTCCTGAAGAGTGGGACATGGAGCCTGCTCAGACACCCCGTGGGCCACAGGTCTCAGGCACGTCCTGAAGAGTGAGACATCGAGCCTGCTCAGACACTCCGTGGGCTACAGGGCTCAGGCATGCTTCTCCCCTCATAGTCTATCTTGATCTACTTGGTCTTGAGAGGTAAGCGAGCCCTCATGGACAGATCTAGGGGAGAGAGAGTGCGGTGGGGCCCAGCTGTGACATGCTCATGGGAAACCTTTTGCCCATGGGAGGAACACACTCTCAGCTCAGGCTGGGACCCTGAGTAACCTCCTGGTCCAAGCACAATTACAGGGGCACTGGGATCCAGCCCGCCAGTGGTTGCTGTGGAAGACTGTGGAGCAGGGGCCAAGGAGAAGACTGAGGTGCGCTGAGGGCTTACACAAGTCGTCTGTGAACTTCAGAATGACCTGCCTCCATAAACAGACTCTGCGGCTAGGTGGGGCCTTTTCAGCCTCTTCCTGGCAGGGCTCCACCCCGAAACTGGGAGCAGACCTTTGATTCCTGCAAAAACAGCAGCCTGGTCAGTTTCTGTGGAGCCTGAGGGCAAGCCCTCCAGAGCCAGCTCTGCTCAGCTGCACTCCCACCCCTCTCTCCTGAGTAGAGGTGAGGGACTAACCTGGAAGGTCCAGAGCCCCACCCACCACCTGGTGCGTTCCAATCCTGAGTGACTCCAGCCAGTCTAGGACCCAGACTGAAAGGGAGGCTCTGGCGGCCAAGCCACAAAGTGCCCTGCCCCTCCCCGACTCCGGTGGTGGTAGAAATCAAGAAACGCCTGGGAACTAGTGTCTGTCCCAAAGCTTGGGCTCTCAAGTTCTCCACCTAGGGGACCAGAGTCTACCATGGTCATTAAAGAACATCTTTTTTTGTTGTTGTTCAGATTAATATGAGGGTAAAAATGGTTATCGGGGGTCCTCAAACTGCAGCCCGCGGGCCACATGGGACAGTGTGATTGTATTTGTTCCCTTTTTTTTTTTTTTTTTTTTTAAACTTCAAAATAAGGTATGTGCAGTATGCATAGGAATTTGATCATAGTTTTTTTTTTTTTTTTTTTTTAACTATAGTCGGGCCCTCCAACTGTCAGAGGGACAGTGAACTGGCCTGCTGTTTAAAAAGTTTGATGACGCCTGGTTTAGGTTATGTTGGTATCATTTCTAAAGTAAAGTTCAAGTTGTAATTGAGCCTTTCACCCAGGGGGCGTGCTGAACACCTTCATATTGTGCACCTTAGGTGAGATCCCACCAATTACTCTCCCTCCTCCCCTTTCCCTTTTCCTTCCTCTCCCCTTCCCCTCATTAGAATATACCAGTATTTTTCTTTTTTGTAGGTGTATAGTTGTTTATATGTTTGTTTCATATCAGTATTGAGTACATTGGATACTTGTTTTTCCATCCTTGTGATACTTTACTAAGAAGAATGTGTTTCAGCTCCATCCAGGGAAACATAAAAGATGTGAAGTCTCCATCTTTTCTTATGGCTGAATAGTACTGCGTGGTATATGTATGCCATAGTTTGTTAATCAATTCATGGGTTGATGGGCACTTAGATTGCTTCCACATCTTGGCAATTGTGAATTGAGCTGCAATAAACATTCTAGTGCAGATGTCCTTGTGGTAAAATGATTTTTGTTCTTCTGGGTAGATACCTAGTAATGAGATTGTGGGATCAAATGGAAGGTCCGCTTTTTAGTGCTTTGAGAATTCTCCATACTTCTTTGCATAGAGGATGTATTGGTTTGCAATCCCACCAGCAGTACAGCACACCAGCATCTCGCCACATCACACCAGCATCTGCAGATTTGGGATAGGACCCAGACTGACAGGGAGGCTCTGGTGGCTAATCTCAGTGGAGTTAGGTGATACCTCAGAGCAGTTTTGATTGCATTGCTCTGATGATTAGGGACAATGAGCATTTTTTCATGAGTTTTTTGACCATTTGTGTCTTGTCTTCAGTGAAGTTTCTTTGCAAGTCTCTTGCCCACTTATAAATGGGATTGTTTGCTCTTTTCTTGCTGATTAATTTGGGTTCTTTATAAATTCTAGTTATCAGCCTTCTGTCAGATTCATTGTATGTAAATATCTTCTCCCATTCTGAAGGCTGTTTGTTTTAGTTGTGGTAACATTAGGTGTGCAGAAGCTTTTTAGCTTGACTATGTCCCATGCAACACCAAAAATGAATAAATAAAATTATTTAATTAAATAAAATAATTTTTTTTTTTTTTTTAGATAGAGCTCACTTAGTCATCCTGGGTAGAATGCTGTGGTACAACAGCTCACAGAAACCTCAAACTCTTGGGTTTAAGAGATTGTCTTGCTTCAGCCTCCCAAGTAGCTGGGACTATAGGTGCCTGCCACAATGTCTGGCTATTTTTTATTGCATTTGTTGTTGTTTAGCAGGCGTGGACCATATTCAAACCTGCCAGCCTCGGCATATGTGGCTAGCGCTGTAACCACTGTGCTATGTACGCTGAGCTGGTATAGTGGAGTTTTGTTCATCTTCTTTTGTGGAAGTTTGTTGCTTAGTTTTATTCCTTTGTTTGAGCCATTGTGGAAGCAAGGTTTTTATTCTTTAATTTCTGAGTGTGTTTACTTTGGTGATGGACCATTGTGCTCGTCAGTATGATAAATGATCTAAGTACTTCCTGTAAAGCTTATCTAGTTGTGGCAAATTTCCTCAATGTTTGCATTTCGGTAAAATATTTGATTTCTCTATCGCACACAAAATTTAGCTTAGCAGGATATAGAATCCTGGCCTGAAAATTATTTTAAGAAGGTTAATGTTAAGAAGGTTAACCTTTATTTATTTATTTTTAATAAAGGTTAATGGAAAGGATGGGGGAGGGGAGAAGAGCGGGGAACCAAGGTGGAAGGAGGGTAATTGGTGGGACCTCACCTATGGTACATATTGCAAGGGTACATGGCAAATCTATTAAGAGTAGAGTATAAATGTCTTAACACAATAATTAAGTGAGGTGAAAGCTATGTTAAGCAGTTTGATATAAGCATTCCAAATTGTATATAAAATCAGCACATTATACCCTCTAATGCATTAATGTACACAATTATGATTTAATTAAAAAATTGTTAAAAAAATAAGAATGTTAATGGCCAATGACCACCTTCTTCTGGCTTGAAAAGTTTCAGTTAAAATGCCTGCTGTCATCCTTACATATTTTTCCCTTTGTATGTGAGAGTTTTCTTATGCCTGGCTACTTGTAGAACTTTCTCTTTCATTTTGACTTTTTCAAAGTTAACTACAATGTATCTAGGAGTTGCTTTGTTTGAACTGAGTCATACTAGGGTTCTGAAACTATCTAGAATCTGAATTTCTTTTTGTTTTTTCAAGTATTTTATTTTATTTTGTATTTTATTTTATTTTATATGTTATTTTTGCAGTTTATGTCTGGGGCTGGGTTTGAATCCACCACCTCCGGCATATGAGGCTGGTGGCCTATTCGTTTGAGCCACAGGCACCGCCCAATAACCTTTATTTGTTTAAAGTTAATATATGCAGTACAGGAAACTGAAAAACAAAAGAAGCAAAGAACAAAGTCATCCACAATCACAAGCAGTTTATAGTTTGACACATCCTTCTAGATCCCCAGTATACATACACAATATCCAATTTTCTGGGACTGAGATTGCACGTTATGTATCATGCTTTTTCACACATCATGAATATTTACCAATCCAAAATCTCAAAGCTCTATAAGTATTTTGATAACCAAGACTACACTTCACCAACTCACTCTTACTATTTGAATTTCTGTGTCTCTCACAATGCTTGGGAAATTCTCTCTCCAGCATAATGTCTTCAGCTAGAGCTTAAGTACTTTTTAGGACCATCTTCTTCTCCTTCAGAAATCCCTATAATTTGAATGTTCAGTCTTTTGGAAAAAAACCCATAACTCTCTCAGTGGATATTATGTTTTTGTTCTCTTTTTATTTTCCACCCATTGGGTTAGTTCAAATATCTTGTCTTCAATTTCTGAAATTCTTTCTTCCCATGTCCTACTCTATTATGGAGACTCTGTGTTGTGTTTGGAAGCTCTTTGAATGCCCCTTTCAATTCCTTAAGCTCTGCTATATCTTTCTTAACTATTTCCAGATCCTAGGTGACTTTGTCTTTAATTTTACTAATTTCTTATTTTTATTTATTTATTTACTTTATTTATTTATTTATTTATTTTTGAGACAGAGTCTCACTATGTTGCCCCACTTAGAGTGCTATGGCGTCACAGCTCACAGCAACCTCAAACTCTTGGGCTTAAGTGATTCTCTTGCCTCAACCTCCCAAGTAGCTGGGACTACAGGCACCTGACACAACACCTGGCTATTTTTTGGTTGTAGTTGTCATTGCTGTTTGGCAGGCCCAGGCTGGATTCGAACCCACCAGCTCCAATGTATGTGGCTGGTGCCCTAGCCACTGAGCTATAGGTGCTGAGCCTAATTTTTCTAATTTCTTGAGATAATTTCTGGACTATGTTTTGGATATCTTTTTCCATCTTCCCCTCAATTCCATTCATCCATATTTTGAATTCTATTTCTGACATTTCAATAGTTCCTCTAGGGATGGTATTTTATTCTGTATCTCCTTTTTTATTTATTTATTTTTTTCTTTTTTTGAGACAGGGTCTCTCTTTGTCACCCCTAGTAGAGTGCCATGGTGTCATAGCTTACAGCAGCCTCTAACTCTTGGGCTCAAGCAATTCTCTTGCCTCAGCCTTGCCCGCCACAGTGCCCAGCTATTTTTAGAGTTGGGGTCTCGCTCTAGCTCAGGCGACCTTCCCACCTCAGTTATTCTGTCTCCTTTGTAATCTCTTAGGGGAGTTGATCTACTCTGATTTTTCATGTTGCCAGCATTCTTCAGCTCATTCCTCCCCATGTGTATTTTCAGTTTATTTTTTATATTAATTATAGCTTTGTAGCTAAAATGTTAGGTTGTCCCTAAGGAGTGATTGAGAGATAAATCTAACTGGGGACCTTTAGGCAGCACCCCAGAGACCTATGTAGCACCTAAAACTAGCAGGGTGAGTAAATCAAGAGCTCCAGGAAATGGGGCTTGCCACCCCTTCACCACTGACTATTCAAATTAGCTGGAGCTTGCGGCTTGTGCCCTTCCTCCATAGCCTCATTAGCTTCCTTTTGGGGCTGCAGCAGGAGAGTCTTTGAGAGCCAACTTTGTTTTCTTCAGGTTGGGTGCGGGCACACTGGGTGAGGGTGCTAGGCTGGGGGAGTCTCCTAGATGGTGCAAACTGATTCTCTTCTAGTGTCAGCCCATCCTCCACCCTGTTTATACGAGCTGTGTTATTTTACTGGAGTCCCTGCTATAAAAGATTTGAACTGCTGTGGCCATCCACTGGAGATGGCTGAAAAGGGGAGTATGCAGATAGACCCACTTCTCCTGCCACCACAGCAATAACCCCTCCTTACATAAACAAATTCAAACTGCACCCCTACCCCATAAGCAGTGGCTGGAGGATGGAAATCCACTGACAGTTCTAACTATTCCCACTCCTGTGGCATAAACACACCTTGTACAAACAAGTTCAGAAAAGCCAGTCTTTTTCTTGAAGTTTTGGCTATGGACTGGATACAACACAGCCATCAGCCATGGCTGGGAAGGGAGATCTGGTCTTTCCTGGGTGGGTTGCATGAGGCTAGGCCTGTCTTTAAGTCAGTAGGAGGAGAGCCAGGGGTCTCCAGGCACAGAAATTAGTCACGGCCTCTCCAGAGGGAAGGAGAAAGGTCCTCCCTAGCATTAGGGAGAGACCACACGATGCCAAAGTGCTGCAGAGCCACAATTTCCTCTTACACCAGGGGGCCAAACACACTAGCCTCTGCAGGAGGCAGTCTGTTGGGGAATGAGAGGAGGGGGGAAGGTGGGCTGTGAGCTCAGGACAGTGGACAGAACAGTTTACTTTTGTGCCAGGCAGGATGAGGACCCAGAGGTGGAAATTCTTAGGTGCAGGAGAACTGGGATTTCACAGCTGTCTCCCATGGGATGAGATGAGGGTCTTCTGCTCTCTGCTTGTGAAAAGTCCACAGCAATACCCCTGTTTGAGGGTCTCTCTTTCCCTTTGTCACCAGGCACCTTCAGTTCTGCCGTTCCACACCTGATCTCTGTTCTCTCTTTCTCTTGTAGTTTGTCTCAATGGGGTGATGTGCATCTTGGCTTCTTCTCCTTGTGTTCAATCCCCAATTTCAACTTCTCTTAGTTCACTTCAGTCCAACTTTTCTCTTTTGGAGCTACTAGCAAAAGCTGCCTCTTGTCAGCCATCTTGTCCCATCCCCCCACAAAAGAGCATCTTTTGACATCTTTTGGTGTCAGCTGGTTCACTTACACAAACATCAACCAACAACTGGGATAATAATGGTATACCTCTTCCGTTTGAGACAAGGTGAAGAGAGCAGGTCAGAGGTAACCAGAGAGGTTCATTAAACCTGCAAGAGCAACCCATAGACAACTCAAGACCAGTCCTCTTCACCCTGGCACAGTCAGAGACAGTTCTTTGGGTTTTCAGAGACAGGCCTTTAACCCAGCCCCAGCACCCTTGCTCTTTATAGACAGGCCAGATGAGAAAGAACCAGTGGAGAAACTCAGGAAATACGAAAAATCTAAGTGAAAGTTTGCCCCCCAAAGAAAACAATAAGTCCTTACCAGTGGATATCAACCTAAATGAAAAGATTAAGATGACCATGAAGAATTTCAAACATGGGTTGTCAGAAAGCTCATGAAAATACAAAAGAAAATGGAAGTCAAACACAAGCCACAAAGTCAATGCAGAAAATGAATAAAGACATTGACTACTAAAGAGAAACCAGACAGAACTTCTTCTGGAAGTAAAAAGTTCATTCAAGGAATTACAAACCACAGTGGAAAGTATTAAGAATAGACTCGATCACGTAGAAGAAAGAATCTCAGAACTTGAAGATAATACCTCTTTGCCAAATGAGTCAGTCAAAAAAATGAACAGAGAAACAGGAGTTCAAACAAAGCCCATAGGAAACATGGGACTATATAAAGAAGCCAAACATAAATGTCACAGGCATCCTTGGAGGTGAAGAAGGAAAGTCACAACAGTCAGATCATTTGTTTGAGGGAATTATTGAGAAAAATCTTCCAAGCCTTATGAGGGATCATCCAGGTACAAGAAGCACACAAGATTCTTTGGAGATTCATCATAAAGAGGTAGTCACCAGGACACATATCATCAGGCTGTAAGAAGCTCTCCTGTGGGCAATAAGGTGAAAATAGGAGGTACCGTATATACTCGAGTATAAGCTGAGTTTTTTTGGCACAAAATTTGTGCCGAAAAACCCGAACTCGGCACAAATTTTGTGCTGATAAAACTCGGCTTATACTCGAGTATATAGGTAACTTACAAAAGAAAACTGATCCAGGCGTCCTCAAACTATGGCCCGCGGGCTACATGCAGCAGTGTGATGGTATTTGTTCCCGTTTTGTTTTTTTTAACTTCAAAATAAGATATGTGCAGTGTGCATAGGAATTTCTTCATAGTTTTGTTTTGTTTTTTTAAACTATAGTCCAGCCCTCCAACGATCTGAGGGACAGTGAACCAGTCCCCTGTTTAAAAAGTTTGAGGACCCCTGCTGGACCAACTGCTGATTTCTTGACTAAAAGCTTTCTAGCCAGAAAGGATTGGGGACCCATTCTCAGGGTTCTAAAACAAAATAATGACCAATCTAGAATCTTGTATCCTGCAAAACTAAGTTACTTTTATGAGGGAGAAATAAAGATTTTTCTCAGACAAATAATCACTGAGGGAACTTGCAAAGAGCAGACCTGCCCTGTGGGAAGTACTCAGGTCTGCATTATACAATGATCAGCACAGTAGACACCCATGAGGGTAAAACCATCCAAATGATAAAGTTCAGAGCCCAGCTACCACAATGGGTCAAGAGATAAAGCAAATTAATAAGGATCTACCCAAGAGGATGAACAGAAATCTACCACATATATCAATACTTTCAATAAATGAATAAATGTCAATGGCTTGAACTCTCCATAGAAGGGCCATAGACTGGCTGAATGGATTAAAAAAAATACAAGTACTTTAGTACAGTACAAATATTTTAGTATTTCCTGTTCCAAGAGACACATCTTACCCACAAGGACTCATTTAGACTCAAAGTGAAGGGATAGAAAACAATTTTCCATACAAATAAAAACCAAAAGACAGCTGGTTGAGCCATTCTAATGTCAGATGACATTGACTTCAAATCAACAAAAGTAAATGCAGACAAAGATGGTCACTATATAATGGTGAAGGGAAAAAATTGGCAAGAAGACTTAACAATCTTAAATATTTATACACTTAACACAGGAGCATCCAGCTTCACAAAGCAAATTGTACTTGATTTAAACAAAATGATAAATAGTAGCAGTATAATCACCAAGGACTTCAACATCCAACTTCAGAACAGGACAGACCCTCCAAATAGGAAACAAGCAAAGAAACAAGAGACTTATCCAGAATTCTAGAACAAATGTACCTAACAGACATTTACAGAACATTCTACCCCCAAACTACTGAATACACTTTTCTCTCATCAGCTCATGTAACATTCTCTAAGACTGATCACATCCTATGCCATAAGACATATCTCAATAAATTAAAAAAAAAATAGAAATTGTACCATGTGTCTTCTCAGACCATAGTGGAATAAAATTAGAAATCAATTCCAACAGGAACCTATTGCTAGATGATAGTTTGGTCCATGAGGAGATAAAGATTATTTGAACTAAATGATAATGAGGACATAGGTTATCAAAATCTGTAGGATACAGCAAAAGCAGTCCTGAGAGGAAAACCCATCACTTTAAATGCCTACATCCAAAAGACAGAAGTATCACACATGAACTATCTAATGAACCATTTCAATGAATTGAAAAAGGAAGACCAAACCCATCCCAAACCCAGCAGAAGAAAGGAAGTAACCAAGATCAGAACAGAACGAAATGAAATTGAGAATAAAATAAATATATAAAAGATTGATTAAACAAAAAGTTGGTTCTTTATTTTTTTATTTTTTGAGACAGAATCTCACTTTATTGCCCTCTGTAGAGTATTATGGTGTCATAGCTCACAGCCACCTCAAACTCTTGGACTCAAGCGATTCTCTTGCCTTAGCCTCCCAAGTAGCTGGGACTATGGGCATCTGCCACAACACCCAGCTATTTTTAAAGATGAGATCTTGCTCTGGCTCAGGCTGGTCTTGAACCTGTGAGCTCAGGCAATCCACCCATCTCAGCCTTCCAGAGTGCTAGGATTACAGGAATGAGCCATTAACCCTGGCCAAGCAGTTTAATCAGAAACAAAAGAGAAAGGACTCTAATACACTCCAATAAGAATGAAAAAGGGGAAGTAAACATGAAATCACAGAAATGGAAAGTATCTTGAAATACTATAAAAATTTCTAGGCTCACAAATTTGAAAACATGAAGGAAATGGACAAAATTTTAGAAATACACAACCCCATAGGCTCTATCAGGAAGATATAGAACTCCTCAATAGACCAATATCAAGCACCAAAATTCAAGCAGCAATAAAAAAAATCTTCTAAAAAGGCCCCAGACCAGACAGTTTCACACCTGAATTTTAACAAACTTACAAAGAAGAGCTTGTACCTATGCTGCAGAAATTATTCCTTAACATTAAGAAGGAAGGAATCCCCCTGACTCATTCTGTGAAGCCAATATCACCTTGGTATCAAAGCCAGGAAAGAACGCACTAAAAAAGAACTACAGACCAATATCCCTTATGAATATAGAAGCAAAAATTCTCAATAAAATCTTAGCAAACTAAATTCAGCTGCACATCAAAAAAAAAAAAAGGCAAGCTAAGTGTCGTGGTTCATGCCTGTAATCCTAGCACTCTGGAAGGCCCAGGATTGCTTCATCAGGAGTTTGAGATCAGCCTAAGCAAGAGCGATATCCCATCTCTAAAAATAACCAGGCATTGTGGGAGTGCCTGTAATCCCAGCTACTTGGGAGGCTGAGGCAAATGAATTATTTGAACCCAAGAGTTTGAGGTTGCTGTGAGCTATGATACTACAGCACTTTACCGAGGGTGCTGTCTCAAGAAAAAGAAAAAATTTCATCATGACCAAGTCAGCTTCAGTCCAGATTTGCAAGGATTTTTCAACATATGCAAATCTTTAAATTTAATGCATTGAATAAAGAATGAAAAGCAAAGACCATATAATCCTTTCAATAGATGCAGAATAAGCATTTGACAAAATTCAGTGCCCTTTGTGACACGAATGCTTAACAAAACAGGCATAGATGGGACTAACCTCAAAATTATAAAGGCCATAGACAACAAACCCACAGCCAATGTCATATTTAATGGCGAAAAATGGAAAGCATTCCCACTTAGAACTGGAACCAGACAAAGCTGTCCACTACTACATATCTCCACTCTGTTCAACATAGTATTGGAAGTCCAGAACAATTAGGCAAGAGAAAGAAATCAAGTGTATCCAGATGGGGAAAGAAGAGGTCAAATTATTCCTTTTTGCTGAAGACATGATCTTACATCAGAAAACTCCAAAGATTCAACCACAAGACTCCTGGAATTGATAAATAAATTTAGTAAAATCTCAAGCTACCACATATATGTATGTAAATCAGTAGCTTTCATATATGCAAACAATAGTCATGCTGAGAATTAAATAAAAAATGTTATACCTTTCTCAGTAGTAACAAAGAAAATAAAACATCCAGGAACATATTTGACTAAGGAAGTGAACGTCCTATAGAGAAGACTATGAAACACTGAGGACCGGGGCGACCCACAGGGCTCAGGTCATTATTGTTCATGGCCCCTGCTGTGGGCAAGGATGACAAGTGACCGCAGGAGAGTCAGAACTAACACTGTCACATATGGAAGAAAAATCATCATATACTTAATTGTGGGCCCCTTTGGCATGGCCTGTGATGGTGGTTTCCACTGCTAAACACAGAATAGGTATAGAAATTATGGCCTCCTGTACACAAGGCACCCATTGCAATTTTGGAGTTATACCCACCAATGGTTTTTATCATGGGATGTGTTTTATTCATACATTTGTATAAGAAAATAAAAATCTCAGAACTACCCTTCCCAACTTTTTATGCAAAAGGGAAGACAAAGGCTTTGGGCAGCTGTGAAACACCAGGCCCACATATCATTCATTGGGGAAATTCCTTGCTAGCCCACATAAGCAAGACCATGCAAATTATAACTAGTTTTGAGAGCTACGTCTAGCTCCTAAGACTAAAGTCTAATCAATTAGACTAAAAGTATAATCCTAACTAAAAGTCTAATCAATCACACTAATAATGAATTACAAGTTTGTCCTAACAGGTGTACAACAGAGACAAGATAGGATCAAACATTCTTCTGCCTTGCCTGAGACATCTATGTAATTCAAACTTCCTTTACTTCCTTCTTCTCTTCTAACATTTACCTTATCTTATGTAAAATGTAGATTTTCCTGGGTCTAGGAAGAATGCATCTCAGTATCCAGCCCACTCCTGTCCTTTTTTGATTTCTGTATGCCTATACGACTTTAACAAATTCTCCTTCAAGAAGATCACCACAGGTTTGTCTATGGTTGTGTTTTTCTTGGGTGTGTCCTCATGGCTTGTTAGACCTTAATTGATTGAGATTTTTGCCATAGTCATTTATTTTGGGTCAAGACATTGTATCCTTGACTTTCTCTCCATCTTTCTTCAGTTCTCTCAGCACTTTTAGGACTGCTGTAAAATCCAGTAGATTTTCCATTGAATGGACCATATTTTCCGGTTTCTTTGTATACTTTGTAATTTTTTTTTTTTTTAGAGTCTCACTTTGTCACCCAGTAGAGTGATGTGGTGTCATAGCTCACAGCAACCTCAAACTCCTTTGCTCAAGCGATCCTCTTCCATCAGCCTCCAGAATAGCTGGGACTACAGGAGCCCACCACAACACCTGGCTATTTTTAGAGGCGGAATCTCAGTCTTGCTCAGGCTGGTCTCGAATCTGTAAGCTGAGGCAATCCTTGACTACCCAGAGTGCTACACTCGGCCTTGTACTTTGTAATTTTTTTTTTTGTTGAAAACTGAACAGTTGAGCCTAATGATGTGGTAACTCTGGGAATCAGATTCTCACTCTTCCCCCAGGGCTTGGTGCTTTTTGTTTGGTTTGGTTTTGTTGATTGTTGAAGGCTGTCTGGGTGCTGAGGATCAGCCTGCAGTGTAAACTTAAGATCTTCTCAGGTCTTTTCTGAGTCTGTGCTTTTCTCTGTGTATGTGCAGTGACTTTCTAATTTCTACTGTATATGTGGCTGTTTCAAATGTCCTAATCTTTAATGTCAAGCTCTCAAAATGGGAAGAGAGAAAAATGAAGGGAGGGGAAATGACACCTCTTAGACCTCTTGCAAGTCACTGTGAGTGTGGGGACAGAGGCTGCAACAATAGGAAGAAGGGCCTCGTGGAAACAGGAAAGGCTGCTGGTATGTCTGCACTTCCATGGTCAGAGCAAAAGCCACCAGTCAAAGCACAGAGTCCCAAGAATTGGAGGACAATTCTTTTTGCCCCCTCTGGACAAAGCTGCATGTGAGCTGTTACAGGAACACCTGCACATCTACGTGCCCAGCAGCTGAGAGGTAGAAATGGCTATTGTTAAAATTAACTAAAATAATTACTCCCTAGTCTGACGATGCATTTAGCTGTGTAGGTGGGGATATAGAATCTTGGTGCTTCCTACTCCATCATCTTCCAAGAATCCTCTTCTATAAATAAAAATTACATAGTTACTCTACTTTCATGAAGAACTTTTAAAGAACTCACTCAATTCTAGAAATATAACATTATAACAATCTTCCTCCTTGAATTACTGCTCATAGTAAAACAGCAGAGAAATGAAAGTGGAACATTTATACGGAAAAGAAACTTAGCTTCTGTTTGTTCCTGGAATGGAATTTCAAATAATTTTAGGAAGGAAGCTCCTTCTTCTTGCCAAATCAAATGGAACAAAAGTCATTTATTTAATTTTTACTGACAAAAAATTTAACTGTGGAAAGGACAATCAGGTAATTTTACTTTATACTAAACTGGCATGTTTTCTTTCTAAGTAAAGATTTTCAAAGTTACATTGAAGGGTTTATGCCATTTGTGGCATATTATCTTCTTTTCCAAAGCTGCCTAGTGAGTTACCATATGAAATGCATTTTTCCAGAATCCTTAAGGCATATAACCTAAAATTTTTCCCTCAGTATATAACAGTGATTAGATTTTTCTGCCTGTGCAATACTTCAGCTTCATGGAATAGGTAAGGTTTTTGTGGACAACTCAGATTCACAAAGATTTAAAATGTTCACAACATGCCTGACACCATATCTGAAACTTACTCTAGCCTTATAAAGTAGATTACTACTTCCTTTCCTTTCAGCCTCATCCAAAGCAAAAAAGAAATTTTGATGTACTAATTATTTCTTAATGTACATAAAAATTTATACAGAATTATAAATTTGACAAATGTAAAAGGACATGTATTCACCATTGTAGTATAATTCAGAATAGCTTCATTGCCTTAAATATCTTCTGTGCTTTGCTCTGAAGAAGATATAATAATGTCCAACAAACACATGAAAAAATGCTCATCATCTCTAATCAACAGAGAAATGTAAATCAAAAAGATATTATCTATTCTGAGACAGAATGGCTTGGGGCTTCATCATGTCCCCAAACAACAGATGCTGGCATGGATGTGGAGAGAAAGGAAAAGTTATACACTGTTGGTGGGAAGGCAGATTAGTGCAGCCTCGATGGAAGGCACTGTGGAGATTCCTCAAAGAGCTGAAAGCGGAGCTACCATTAACTGGTACCACTGATCCTGCAATCCTTTCACTAGGTATTTACCCAACAGGAAAACAGGCCTTCCACTAAAAAAAAACTTGCATTGAAATGCTCATAGCAGCACAATTCACCATCAAAAAAATGTAGAAATACCTCCAGAGCCCTTCAACATAGGAATGGATCAATAAATCATGGTATACCATATATATAATATTCAGCCATTAAAAAAAAAAAAAAAAAAAGAAAAAAAAAGGAGATTTCTTTTGCAAAAACCTGAATGTAACTGGAGACCATTCTCCCAAGTGAAGTATCACAATGGAGAAATGAGATCACATGTACCCAGTACTAAATTGGAACTAGTGGATTACATGAATATATGAGAGAAAAACTCAATGAAATTCAAGTGGGGGTGGTGGGGGATATGGGAAGGTTTGGAGTAAATTCTGCACAGGTACATGGCACAACACCTGGTTGTGGGATGTGGTTGTTTCAAACGTTTTGTCCGTTTTTATGAGTCTACTTTAAACTGTAATATCTCAGTGAATATTTATTCAATTTAATTGAAATAAGTGCCATTTGAATCAGTGCACTTTTGTCAATGTAACACAAGTTGATTAATTCCATCGGAATAAAAAT